>CAUYON010112197.1:0-68161 GCA_963573935.1 Arctocebus calabarensis | reverse complement strand
TGTTGATGTGCGTTCCTCGACCTTGTCTCTTGGCTCGGGTCCAAACCGTTGGCTTTCTCGCTAAATTTCTGTCCTTTAACTCTCCTTCTGGACAGGAGCGTCTGCAGAAAGCTGGCTACAGACCGCCATCTTGGCTCCTCCCCCCCCCTTTTTTTTTTTTGAGACAGAGCCTCAACCTATCGTCCAGGGTAGAATACCATGGCATCACAGCTCACAGCAACCTCCATCTTCTGGCCTCAACCAATTCTCCTGCCTCTGCCTCCCAAGTAGTTGGAACTACAGGTGCCTCCCACAACACCCACCTATTTTTTGGTTGCAGACATCATTGTTGTCTGGCGGGCCAGTCAGCCTCTCTGTTAGAAGGACATAGTAATAGTTTTTAAGGCCCAGCTCGATAATCCAGGATAATGTCATCTCATTATCCTTAATTTAAATACATCTGCAAGGAGTCCTTTTCCAAATCAGGTAACACAATTTGCTGAGATTAGGACGGGGTCCTACCTTGGGGAGTCATTATCAGTCTAGCATAGGGCCCCAGGAAGAATTTCACGTTATTCATTGAGGTCCTGGGACAAAATATTACAGTATCATTTTATGTTTGTATTTTAAGCCAAATTATATAGTAGACAACAATCTTCACTGAGAGTTACTCTGCGCTGACAATGCAACTCTGGCAAGTTCTCCTGCATGCCCGTGCTGACAGACGCAGGGTGAGTCCAGACATCCCAAGGCAAGAAACGTGTCCTTGGTACAGAAAGCTTCGCCGTGGCTCCCTTCTACCTGTTTCTGATCACAGGCTTGTGCCTGTGAATTGGATTTGCAGAACATATTCTTGTGTTTGGTTGTATCCAAATCCTCCCAAACAAGACTGCTGCAATGACAGTGTGGAGGAAAGACAATACTAAAATATAAGCACAAGCAAATGACAAGAAAAAGGCAGCATTAGCATCTCTCCCTTCCCTGATGCAATCTCATCATCTGTCATTTGACCACCAAGGGTCAAACTCACCTAAAAGACTGAAATATAAATTTTCATTGATTATTATGAGAAATAAATCTTGCCTGGAGCATATATATGCATTATATTGGCATTGTATTATGCCCTAAGATACTTGCTAATGGTAAGAGAAAGCAAAAATGAGTAGCAAGTTCCCACCAAATACCCACACGTGTCAAAACTATTAGGAGTAGACTATAAATTTCTTAACACAACACATAAGTGAGATGAAGGTTATGGTAACCAGCTTGATGCGAGAATTCCTAATTGTATATAAAATCAGCGCATTGTACCCCATAAATGCATTAATGAACACAGTTATGATTTAATAATAAATAAAAAAATGAGAGGAGAGATGAAACAAGAAAAAAAATGAGTAGCAATTTAGTGACATGCACATTATTTGATCTTTAACTCAACATTGAACTTTTTGTTGTATGCACAATATGTCTGGACAGTAATACCTGTATGTTGATGATACTCACATGTGCAATTAGAAAGGCTTCATGATCATTTTTCTGCTTCCTGTGCCTATAGCATGGATGGGCATGTAGGTGGGTTGCATTTTTGACCTCACTCTGTTATTGGTTATTGATTGCTACCTCTGCTTCACTCCTCCTCAAAACTCCTCTTACAACTTTTATAAACTAGATTATTTTGGCTACATTTGTGTCTTTCCCTTTTGACTTGAAATAGTCTGAAGTGTACCAGACAGACTCTTCTAGGAAAGGTTAAAAATTTGTTACTAAAATACACTCATAGAATATGAACAAAAGAGAATGTTAACAGAAGTAAAGGATTTATATCTCAAATCACTTTGCTCAAATTTAGAAGTTTCCCTCTCTTTGAACACAGAATGCAAGTTCTTTAAAAATGTTTTTAA
Source organism: Arctocebus calabarensis (assembly GCA_963573935.1). NCBI lineage: Eukaryota > Metazoa > Chordata > Mammalia > Primates > Lorisidae > Arctocebus > Arctocebus calabarensis. The sequence goes on along the minus strand of CAUYON010112197.1, from coordinate 66,281 downwards.
TAAGTGTTTCTCCCACAGAAAATATAAAATTTCTACACATCATGTATATTCATCAGTGAAATATGCTAACGGATCTGAGTGTAAGGAAAGGTGTTAATGTGTCTAACTCTGTTAGATTGAACATGAATCATTTGGGCACAAAACCAGTGTCCCATAGGGTATAATGTGACGTAGGGTGATACAGACAATTAGGAAACTGAGAGAAGAGACCTTGGCATGGACCATTACCATAGTATTTAAACCACGTAGCTTAATGATTCATGATTCTGAAAATGTTTGCAGGAAGAATGCTTTACTATTTAACGTTGATGATCTTTGTTTAGTTGAAAGGGACTGTCACTGTATCCGACCAGGCATCTATATTAGAGGAAGATTGCCACTGTTGATGTGTACCCAATCATTGTTTGTTGTATGTTTTTTGCGGATTAAACAAACTGTTCCCCAAACCACAACTAACAGCACCTGGCATGAGGCGTGGGACAGGGAAGCCCCCCGGGGAAGCCGTCAGAGTTGATATGATGAGGTGTTTACACAGGTGTGTCCTTCTAATCTTTCCAATGTGGGTTTCAGTTCCAGGACTAAGTGAAGGTTTTGGAATTGGGCCTAAGACAAATCTGTTTGACTCTTTGTTCAGTTTCTTACTGGCTGTCAGATACCTGTAAACTTCAGTTTTAGCATTTCTAAAAATAGGAAATATTTTTACCAATTCAATGATTACATGGCTAACAATGAGGAAATGCCCAGAAGAGAAGTTTCTTACTTGATTGAATCCTATTATGTCTTCAGAAGGTGTTAAAAGCAAATTATTGTTTTAAGTGTGGTATATTCTTTATTGCATTTAAAACTATTTTCTCCCATATTTGAATCCTGAAATACTGGGCTTGTTTTCAAAACTTTCCTGCCATTTCCATGAAATAGATAATAATATTCTAAAGGTTTTGATCTATAACATTCTCATATGATGGTGTTAAAGAGAAAAAGTTACTAACAAAAAATAGCAAATATTTTAAGTACTTACTGTGTGTCAAACATTAAGCTACATATAATGTATACACCCACACATATATATATTTCTTTTTGAGACAGAGCCTCTTACTTTGTCACCCTTGGTAGAATGTTGTGGCATCTTAGCTCACAACTACCTCAAACTCTTGGTCCACGTGTTTCTCTTGGCTCAGTCTCCTGGGTAGCTGGGACTACAGGCTCCCGCCATAGCACCTGGCTATTTTTTAGAGATGGTGTCTCCTTCTTGCTCAGGTTGGTCTTAAACTTATGCTCTTAGGCAATCCACCTGCCTCAGCCTCTCCAGTGCTGAGTTATATGCATGAGCCACCATGCCCAGCTACAATTTTTTAAATTTAATTTTAATAGACTGAAGTATTGAAATCTAAAAGAGTTTGGAGTACGATTTACAGTATTGAAATGTTAAACAAGATAAGTAACAATGCAAAATATATATGCTTCCTCAGAAATAAAATATGCATGAAATAGAAAAAAGCATGTAAATAGAGCTATTATCTTAGATTATTCTATTGCTATTTGTGAAACGAATTTAACTAGCAATTTCAATGCACATCAAGCGTGTTTTCTTTTTTTGGTTGTTGTAATGTTGATTAAACGTTATTTGTATTGGGATAAACTGGACAATTTAGAAAATGATTTTCAAACTACACACATTGTGAAAACTCTAAAGAGATTTATCAGAGGTAAGTTGCAAATTATATTGATTGATAAAGTAACCACAGCAATGCAATTGTAACTTTAATTGTTGAGTCAAGATTGGAGGAGAGGCTGAGTTTTAAAATATAAGTTGGGCAGTGCTAAAAATGCAGGAAGGAAGGGGCGTAATTGAAGGAATTAGGGTCTGGGAATTCCCTGAGGTCTGGAATCCAGGGAGCACAGAGATGTATTGAAGTCCTTACCCAGGACTGACAGCCTAGTGGCCTGCAGTTGGGAGTTACTGAGACTGAAATACAGTGCTTACTGTGGTAAAGCAAACTGACCGAGTGGGCTCGATGACTCCCCATTTCCTATCTAAAGCAAAATGAAAAATGCATCTTTCCATACAGAGTCAGAGTAGCAGAAGTTGTGGCAGAAAAAAAAATTACACATTTATTCCAAAATAAACTGCTGAAGAGTTTACAACTTTCTAAAGGATAAAAGTACAATGTGTGACGTCCAGCCAAACACCATGCCTCCTTTTTGACTGCTCCAGCCGAGAAAGCCTCTTGGTTTTTGCAACAGAGAGCTCTGAGATGGGAGCATTTCAGATGCTTTCACTATGCCCTGGAGCCAGGCCTTGGAATTCATCAAGCTGCCCGTGGATTCCAGTTTGGAGAGAGGGGTAGAAATAGCTAAGAATACACATGTGACCAATTTACCTGCTAGAATTCTGAATTCCTAAACTTTTCATGAAAAAGAATATCTTTCATAGAATGTTAATTTATCATTTTTTACATGTGATATATGTGTGTAACGTAACCACAGAAGTATGTATACCGACATATAGTTACGTTTGTTGTAACTTCAACGTGAGGTCAAAGACATGGCATTCCATGTTTCACTCTTTTAGTGTAAAAGAAAAATAAAAATAGTTAAATGGTATTGACTCTTCAACACACTAGCTGTAAATATAAATTGACAGGAATCTCTTTTGATTGCTGTTTTAGATAAATGGAAAACAAAGATAAGAAGTTATTCAAAAGTGAAACATGTATTGTCTATATTTTTCTTTCTATCTATTAATAATATTTCCATAAACTTAGGAAGAAAAATGTTTGCAGATGGGTTTGAGGTTACTGGGGTTGTTCTGAGTGGGTCTTGTTTCAAAGAAACCAAAGCAGACCAACCCAAGCTCCGAAGCATCCCTGTCTCAGCTGCTGGTTGGAGAGCTTCTGTCCCCGAGCCCTGGTTCTGCGGGGGCCGTCCTCCACTGTGTGTGCCTGTCTGCTTCCTGCCCACATCACTACATGGCACTTCCGTTTGGACTATCTCTACCAGCCACACGTGTCTTTGGGGAGATCTTAGACTCCACCAGATTTTTTCCTATTTCAGGGGGTTATATATTTCCTATCCTTGTTCAAAACCCCCTGTCCTGGTGATCTCTTGGTGTGTACAGTTGTACCATTCAAATCTTAGTTTTCCATGTCATTGCCTTACCAGTGGCTTGACTATTTTTTCTTACATTTATGTCAATGTATTAGAATTTCTTTGACATGTTTTTATCTGTTCCTGTCATCAGACTGTGAGCCCCATAAGGTTAGGAACATTCCAATCTCCTTCATCCAATAGCCATAGCCTCTAGCACAGTTTCTGACAAGTTGCTGAATAAATTGCAGAGTCTGTAAATGACAGGTAATAGAACACACACAGAAACTTGTTTTGTAGATGGAAACCTGTGATTATTACAGTCACTTGGGAAATTCTTAGGCATATATGACTCCCAGGCCAGATTCCTGCCTGGAGAATCTGATTCAAAGGGTCAGGGACCCTTTGAATTCAAACCTCCTGGGAGCTTGTTAGAAATATAAAATTGCGGACCTTCCTCCAGACCTACAGAGACAATGATCTGTTGGGTTTTTTTCTTGACTTTTAAAAACATGCATATTTTATTATTTTTTATTATTATTAAGTCATACACTTAGATATTATTAGTCATATACATAGATCATGAATACATTTATGCATATGTGGGGAACAGTGCCTTGATTTTTTTATACAATTTGACATGCTTACATCAAACGAATTAAACAACGATCTTAATGCACACTAGCGTTTGAGAACATTGGTCAAGGATGTTTAAAAAAATAACCTCCTTGTGTTTCTAATCTTCCTCCCTATTTGAGAAATACAGGTTAAGAGAATGACTAAACCACTGGAAGTAAAAGCGGAAAGTTATTTCTAATGTTCATCCCTCTTTGAGAACCACTGGTTAAGAGTCCAGGTAAACCAGTGGACGTGGCAGAACAGACAGTAACACTGTGCATTATTCATTTAACGCAGCATTCATAACGAGAGCCCATTCTGATCATGTCCTATGCGAGGCTGGAAAGTCACAAAGTAGAATCAGGAACATTTCTTCCTTTTAGTAGGAGGTGAGAGATGGCCTGGCACAACTGTCAGCAACAAAAATGCTAGAACACGACAGGCATCAGGTCAGCTGTGCTCTCGTGTACACGTAAAAAAGTACGTGAACAAAAAGGAAGATGTTTCTGCTTGAAGCCTTAGGAGAGCCCCTAGCGAAACGAACGTAGTGACAAATCTCCACCTGTGCATCGATGACAACCTAAGGCGGGACTGTGGGAAAATCCAGAGCAACCTGGAGTGACCAGGAATCTCCAACACCCGGGCAGAGTGTCCATGGTCGGCAGGTGCAGCCTCTTAGAGGAGCCTGGCGGGCGACATCAGTCACGGAGCGGCAGGTGCTCCCGCAGGGGACAGCACTGGGGCTCCACGAGCCTCCAGGAAGGACAGCGTCCAGCCGGGACGCATCTGGGTCTCACCGGTCCTAGAGCACACGAAGGTGCAGGGGGAGGAGGGACATTCCAGGCAGAGGCTGCAAAACATTACAAGGCTTGGACACTAGGCAGGGATTTGTATATATATTTATTTAAGAGAAAAGCAAGACCTCCCCAGTATTTCTAGCCTGGGGTGAAAGTGGGGACTGGTACCTCTGAGTCAGCCGGGTAAGAAAAAGCCAGGACCTGCGGAACCTCAAACGTCGCACAAGGTCCCTCGGATTCCGTCAGGCGTTAGCGAAAAACCTCTAATCGCGCTTAGTAGGGAAGCAGCAGAGTCACTGAGTATGTGATCTTCAGACCAGGGAACGAAGGCGTGGAGGGGACCGGACAGAGGAGGGGGGCGGGTGGCGACGGTTCGTGGAGAGGAGAGTAAGCAGGAAATTCCCTGACACAGAATTCCCAAAGACACGAGTAACATCTTCCCAAGGACACAAACCTCTTTGGGGAGAGAGTAACGTATGTTCATGAAAGCAGCAGAAGCAGTGTCCCCCCGAAAGTGACTGATGTTATTTTCTGATTACAATAATCAAGAACAACGGCGCGATCAATGTCGAAGCGGACTGTTGTGACTAACACGCGTCAGGTGAGAGAAATTGTCAAATGGCAGCGCTTTGCTTTAAGGCAGCGGTTCTAAGTCGGTGGGTCGCGACCCCCAAGGGGGTCGAATGACCCTTTCACAGGGGTCGCCTAATACCATCCTGCATATCAGATATTTACATGACGATTCATAACAGCAGCAAAATTACAGTCATGAAGTAGCAATGAAAATAACTTTATGGTTGGGGGTCCACAACATGAGGAACTGTATGAAAGGGTCGGGGCCCTTAAAGGTTGAGGGCAGACAACCTTTAGACTGGTTGCATAGTTTCAGCACTTTCTCATGAAATGCAAGAAAATTACTCCTGAGTTATCCTAAATCAGCAGATCCCTGAAGTGGAGAAACGCATGCAGGTGCTTTCATGAGATGCTTACGCCAAGGTGATAGGAGGCAGAGCTGGGGGAAAAGGATATAAAAACACTACAAAATACTTAAATTGCATTTGAACATTTTTTTGAACTTCAGAATTCTATCATTTCTTGCAATACATCTCTCCTCAAAACACGAATTATGAGAGCAAGGACTTAGAGTAGAATTTCAAATTCAAGGGACTTTTTACAAGGTAAACCAGAAACCTTGTAAAAATGTGGGTAGTTAACCAGAAAAATTCCAGGATTTCAGTAACAGTACTGCAAACAGAAGCTAAGAACTTTGGAGCATTTACTGTTTGCCAGGCATCCTTCCAGCATCTGTCAGCTAATTTAGAAATTGCCACTTACATTCTCACTGTACAAACCAGAGAGCTGCTTTGTGGAGGGTTAAGTAACTTAAGTGAGATCACATAGTTTGTGAGTGATGGAGCTTCTATCCTGGCTCCAAAGTGTGTGCTCTGAGCAAATGTGGGCTGTAGTGAGTTTTCAATGTACATTGCAAAATATGACAAATTCAAGAGGAAGAAAAGTTACTGAACTTGACCTTGCGATTTCTAGGTGAAGCTGGAAAACATCTTCCACTAATCGAATCACATCATTATAAACACACAACCATTGTTAGGTTGTGTTTTCTAAACAAAACCATCCCCACGTTGACTTTCAGGTCAGAGTCCCTAAATGACTGTGCCTTCTCTGTAGTGGTGAGTGTGCTGGGGGTGTGGGGCGTGGCTTCTCTCCACAAGCTGGTTACAAGCTCCCCAGTTCAATCATCTGTGATTTACATTCCTCTCTCTTCTTACATTCTCCTTTCAAAAATTTCTGCTCCAACCACAGAGATTCACTCTTCTCCCAAATACACTTCGTATCTCTGCTTCTCATTCACTGCCATAAATGAGAAATGGTCTTCTCATGAGGAATAAATATGTACTTTTATTTCCCCAAAATATCATAAAATGGGTGGGAGGCATGGTGGGCACAAACATCTACTTCATTTTGCCACGCAACCAGTGAGGAGGGAATCTGGCATTCAAATCAAGCCTCTCCAACTCTTTCTCTGCACTTTGCCTGTGAATTATGTTACTTTTCTTTGCTACACTACTTGCCATTCGTTGCTCATACCACTGATTAATTCCTGCTCAATCTTGTGGAACGAGAAGGCAATCTTGACTAAGAAAAATTTTCTTTGGTGATATTTTAAAGACTGATCATTTTAAGTTCTAGATCAAACAGGAAAGAACTTGAGATTCTTGCAGTCTTAGATTTAGCATACCTAGTTTTGTTCTTAGGACCCTAACTTCCAAATACAGATTGCTGAAAAAATAAATCTGAAAAGGAAAAATTCAAGAAGAAAATAGTATGGAGAACTAGGCAAATACAAGTTTCTGACCTTGTTCTCCATCCACACATCCTTTTCCTAATTCCTTTTTCTCAAATTCACTCAATAAATATTTCTGGAGGACTCACCTTTTGCCAAAGTCTTCTAGAAATTGATCCAAAGGTTAACTCACAGAGTTCACCTTCTAACAGTACAAGATTTCATTTCAGAAAACAACAGGCTGCAAAACAGGTCCTGTGAACAGTGACTGTGTAAGGTGCTTCTTTAAAGGGGACTTTATCACAGACCAGGAAATTCGGGAAATGCCGTGTTCTCTTATCTCTTCTTTGGTACTTGTAAATATTAGCACATTAGATGTCCTACAGCCTTGAAATCTGTTTTGCTGTATTTAGCTCTGGATTGGCAGGAAAAAAAAATCTATGACTACAGAAATTTTATTTTCCACCCTGCAATACTTAGCAATTTTCTATGGGATTAGAGTTCCTTGGAATGTCTTGTACAATAGTAGTTAAAATATTTTAACAGTCCCAAAATCAATATATTTTTTCTTTGCTCCTTTCTTCAAACAATTCTTTAGACTATTACCAAGGTTTTTTTCCTCAAATAATTCAGCTTATGAAGGTTATACTGTGTGTCCATGTGTGTGTATATACATATATATATTCATATATATATATGTATATAAATTTTAAGTCAAGCACAGAAAAACAAGCAATCCAGGGTCTGTCATTCTACCATTTTACAGTACATTCTAGTGCTTCATCAAACCCTTTTAGATTTTGTTTTTCCCGCCAAAACTATTTAATCAGCTTTATGAACTACTATTTCCTTAATTACTTTAACAAAGTGACATGGCATTATCTGGCATTCCCACAAAAACCACCGGAGTACACCCACATCCTTGATACTGGTTGCTAGAATATTACTTTCCTCTATCTCTGCCTTTAGGTGCTCATTGTTCTTTGCTAGAATCTAGGTCAACAACTTCCATGAAGTTCATTCTTGGTCTTTGCCACCATGAGTTCCACACGCCCCTTCTTGGCCATCGCTGTTCAGGAGCACAGCACGTTCTGCTCACTCACTGATCTCCCATTCTGTCTGAGTGTTTTGCCGTCTTGAAGGGGTACTGCGCCCGTTGGGTACTAACGCTCATTTGAAATGGCTTCTGTATCTGGAGTAACGCAGAATGTTGCCTAGCCTGGGGATTACGCTTCGTCTCTCTTTCCATCTCCAAATAACAAGGGCAGTGATCCTCCGATCTATAAAATGAAGATGAGTTATGTCAGATTAAATAATAATGAGGTCTAATAACAAAGGAATGTGATAGAAAATTTTAATTTCTTGATGTCAAATTCCCAACTGACCCGTCAGGTTTTTTGTTCTCCCTGAAAGCTTCTTTAACTCCATGGTTATGTAATGACCCTCCCATCCAGCTCTTGTCTTGCAGACAACTGCCAGGATAGACATCTAATTTCAGGTGCCTGTCATTGAGACAGGAAGTCAAATGAGGTTGTGCACAGAGGAGGGTCCACCTCCACCTGTGTGAGGAAAGGGATACTTTTGTGCCTCAGCTGTCAGATATTTCCTTCTCGTAAAGTGGACCACATCTGAAAATATTTAGTTAATAAAAATGTATGTGTTAGACTTTTGTGAGTAATCAGTGGTGGAGGAGGAGGAAGAAGAGGAGAGAGTTGAGCTCAAAGAAGTTGCAAAATTTCACCGAGATCACAGAACTAATAACTGCTACAGTGGAACACAGGAGTCAGGTATGTGGTTCCAAAGTCTGTGCTCATAACTGTTGTCCTTTCCATGGCCCCTGAAAGGAAAGGGGAGAAGAAAGGAAAGCGATGCTCTGAAGTATCTGCTTGAGGGGACGAATCTGAGGATGCTTTTTGTAGTAAATAAAATATGTTCCTGAAAGGCGGCTAAATATATTGCCACTGAGTGATTTAGACACATGATTTTGCTCAAGTTTCTATATGTTATTACCCTACCTCAGTGGGGGGAAAATCTTGGATTGGAAATGCCAATGCTTGTTTTAATGTAAATTCTCCATATGTTTAGTAAAACATATTGACTTCTGAGTAATAGTGTACTTTTGACTTGATATACCTATTGACTTATACCTGCTGGGGACTTATGGACTGTTTTCAGTAAATACTCTGTGAAATGTTTTCTCACTTAGCTAAAAAGAAAGCCTAGCCTTCAGCAAGATTTTTTTATTTTTCTTTTTAAGTAGCAAAAAACTTTTGGTCATAGTGTCCATTTTCAAAATTGATCTGAAATCATTTATGTTAAGTGTTTATAATCTAAAGACCTAAGGGGGGAAAACTTATTAAAACAACCAAAAACTAATAATGCCAATTTAGACAAACTACATAGCTTTTTCCTACCACATTAATATAAATATAACATTATTCTGACTATTTTCCCAGATCAACAAAAGTAGTATACAAAATGAGTGTTAAAGGATTGGAAAGTGTATGAGAGCCTCACATTCATTAGGATTATTCTTTGAATAATTACCATGTTGATTAATTACAAAAATTAAGCAGGTCTTGGCTTAGTCCCAAAATGTGTTAAGAGCTTTTGTTTGTTTTATTTCTCTTCTTACAGCATGAATGAAATAAAAAAATTTCACTTATCTATCAGAAATCACCATGATTTTCACAAAAAACATAAAGTTTTCTGGTTTTCAATTTATATGATTATAATTACGTTGTTTTTGACATTTAATGAACCAAAAACACGTTCCCATACTGAAATACACATTTTGGGTATTGACCCAAGTGTCCATGGAGATTTCATTCCCATAGGGCAGTATAATTCAAACTCACACCCCAGGAAAATTGCTCCTGCTAACCCAATATAATTTTATCATTCTATCCAAGTAGTTAAAGTATGTAAATTTTTGATTTCCAGTCAATATGTTAATAGTTTCTATCCAGGAAGAGTGGGACTATGACCAATGTATTTTTTCTTTTTGCTACTGTTCTGAGATTTTCAAATGTATGGTTTAGAAACAAAAAATAAGTTAAAACAAAATCCTCGCAATACACATTCCAATTAGGAGATGTCTAGGAGATTCTTTAGTATGGCTTACTAACACATATATCGTTGCATTGTGTGTAACATTTATTTATCATTGCGTTAGAAACAGACATTTTACCTGTTAAACACATACAGCATGTGTTTACGTAAATGCTATAGAAATGTAGTTCACCCCGTGAAGTGTAGATGTAACTCTTTGTAAAACAGGAGTGAGAATTAGCATCCTGCTATCAGAAAAAGGATTTTGTAGAGTGCTTTGCTGGTCTGCTCTGTGCTCCATATCCTGGCTTTCCCCATCTCTGGGACAGAGCTATATTTCCCAGGATACCTTGCCAGCTGACTTTCTGAAGTTCAGCCAAGGGGAGGCTCTAGTGGGAGATTTAAAGTCTGAAGGAAGGTTGATGGAGGGAGGAATATTTTTCCTTCTCTATCTCTCTGCCTGTGTCTTCTATAGAAAAGATCCTATGACCTCTACCATGTCCCAGGAATGGCTACATGGTAATCCAGGTTCCACCAACTAGTCCTGGTTCCTGGATTTCTACAATGCTGTGTCCTCTCCTGGTTCCTTCATTTTTAGCAATGAGCATTTCTTCTTTGGATCCTTGGGAGGTCCATCTTTACTTTCTCGGGTCTTCTATTACCACATCACTAACTGTCCACATTGCAATTCTCCTGCTTGACGTACTGAGACTGTTTTCTTTCTCTTTGTCTTACGGAGACACACAGTGGTCATTTGTGTCACTTCCATGGCCACCATAGATGTTCAGCCATCATTACTTTCCTGTGTATCTGTGAAACAGGAGCATCTTGGCTATTGTACTGATTATTGTAAGGCTCCTACCTACTGAGCAGACTCCGTGCAGCTGGCATGTCAGGGATGCCCTTCAGCCTGCCCATCATTTCAGCCTCTCCTCAACTCACAGTTGTCCTCACTCTCTCTACCTCAGGAAGATTGGTTTTCTTCCAGGTCACCAAATAAATACATTTCCTTTTACTTCTGTGCCTTGACACATGCTATTTCTTGGGTGGAATGGTGGAATGGTTTCCCACCATCCCCCTGTCCTGACCCTAGAACTCTCACCTTCATGTCTCAAGTTGAAGTTACATCTCTGCAAAGCTTTTCCTAATCCCAGGTTGTTAATATTTTCTTGTTGTATAATCATTCCACCATATGTTTTCTTCTTCATGCTAGTAATAAAATAAAATCATTAACTCTGTAGTGTACAGTTTATTGTCTCATTATATGTGTTAAAATGTAAGGTTAATGAAGGAGGGGGCAAAATCCACCTAACTTCTGTGTCCCCAGTAGCTATCTGAATTCTCACACACACAGATCTGTGATTGATATCTATTGAGTAAATTATTTCATTTAGTCTTTTCACCATGCCTTTAAGTTGGAAATTATCTTCCCAATTTGTGATCCCAGGCCTAGTCAATGCATTGCATTATGATGGGATATAAAATCATTACAAAAAGTTTACCACAACCCACATCAAATTGAACTATTTAGCCATGATCAATATTTTTCTACTCACCATCCTAATCATATTTTACAAGAGAAAAAGCTGATGCCCACAATTGTAGAATTTGGCTTCTGATTTTATCCCAGCTTAGCTAATATAGTTACTTCACAGGTATTTGTTTGTGGTGGGGTTGCAGCACTGTTTCTAGTAAAGTAAAACTGGGGACATAGGTACATGGACCAATTGAGTTCTATACTGTTTAAGAACTGTGATAAGACCATTTGTCATGAAGGGGGCACCTAGCAGGTAGCATCAGATGCATGAACATCTACAAAGATGTGAAAGCAACTTGAAACTCATATGTCACCTTCATACACAGACCCACTAACAAGCCATCAAAGTGATGCTTTTGAAGCCTTGATTCATGAAAAGCTTTTATTTAGTTCTGTGTCTTTTAAGTTAGCTGTGGCATTTCTCAAAATTATTTTTATGTGTTCAGAACTACTAATGAAGACAGATGAATAAGGGGACCTCTGTAGGCACACGCTGTGACAGCTCACATCAGATCGCCCAATTGTGGAGTTCCTTTGTTCAGGGATGTGTTAGGATTGAGATGGTTACTACTTTTGCACATGTCCATTCCTCTGCTGTCCTTGAGTCTCAAGATTACAAAGATGAGGTTATAGGTAAGGTGGTGACTTGGAGTTGTCCAGATTAGGCTTTCAATTCTAAATCTGATATGGACTACTTATTAAGAATTTATTCTTCTAGGCCCCACCAGTAAAATGCAAGAGCTCGTGTTACTTAATTTCAAGGTTTAATACAAAACTATTGATAGTCTACATTAAATATACTGATATTATCTGACATTTATTAGGTTTGAGACAGAAGGTGATTCTACTATCTATATTTTCTGATTATAATCGACATTATTCAGGAGAAGCAACTTGGTAGAGGAACTCATAAGATAGTGGAGCTAAAAGAATTGAGTTATATCTTTGCTATTACAATAAATAGCATTGTGCCTAGGGCCACATAATGTAACTCATTGGGCTAACTCATTTATTTAATTATTTATTTTTGGCTGGCAATTAAGAGATTGGAGCAGAAGATTTCAAGTTCTCTTTTGGAAAAAAAAATCCATCTTTCTCTAATTTATATCCTCCATGTATTTGTATACAGTGGTATCCAGCATTTATAAGAAAATGCAATCTGAAGCACTTGATGAGATCTGGCATTCCATCCATCACACAGTGGAATAAACTTCCATTAAAAAACACATTACATTTGGGAAAGGGCACCCGTTTCCAATCCCAAATAGCATTTGATTTTATCTGTAATATTTCCAGGCTAACAAAGAATGCTGGTTTCCTTTCCTCTATTTTTATCCTCCCCCCCAACTCATCCCTCCTTTTTCTAATTGCTGGTAAACAAGAAGTAATGTTTTTTTACAAACATTAAGAGCAACGAAATAAAAGCAAGCTCTTTTCAGCACCCCAATTTTACATATAATAGGCCTTTGTCTTGCCAGTTTTCACTCAAAATATCAAAGTTTTAAAAGCCTGTCTGTATTAATGAGGGTGGAAACTCTGGTGCACTTATCACTACTTGCATGAGCACAGTGTTTCACTGAGATGTCCTGCTTTTCTACGTTGCTATTACACAGGTCATTGACATACCTATGATTCTTCTCTCTATATGTTTTTTTAGTTATTTACTCTTCTGGCAAGCACTTTATCACTTCCCCTATGATTCTCCCTTCCATAAAATTTTATCTTTCAATGGAAATGTGGGGGTGGGGGAGCTAAAAAACATTATGTTCTCTTTTTCAAGAATCTCATAAAAATATAAACTGCAGTAATTTGGATTCTCCCTTTGGAATTTCTTTCATTTACTTGGCAGACTGCATATGTCTTGCTTTATAGGTGTAAATAACTATAAAGTCTACAGCACTAAATTTATACCTTCTTACTTTTGAACCCTAACTTAGATTGTGCTGGGGAAATGGGCTTTCATTAAAGTTTCTTTCTTTTCTTCTGTGTATCATGGATAATGGTGACTTTAATGTGGCAATGAAATGCCAATGTGATTTATGACTTACATCACTGAGGAAGGGTTGATATGTTTAATATACAAAGTAATCTTCTAAAAAGAGAGAAGGCTATCATAAAAATAATATCAACACTTTTATAGAAAAGTTTTATGGGTTAGAGATATGAACATGCATTTTACAGAAAAAGAAAGACCACTTTCCCTTTAATCATATCAAATGATTCTCAAACGGAGATATAATGAGATAAATAAAAATTTGAAAATGCAGTGATATATCATCTCTTATCCAACACATTGGAAAAATGCAAAAGTTGACAATATGCTTTGTTGGTGAGACCATAAGGAAACAATGCCTGGGGAAATGTAAATATTGCAATATCTATCAGGCTTACATGAGCATTTATCCTTTTATCCAAATAAGTCACATTCTGAGAATCTATTTACTGCAAGGTAGATGCACAGGGAATGTATGCACAGAGAACTTATCTGTTCAAAAGATGTAACTAATTGAATAAATTATGGTAGTTCTAAGGAAAGATTATAGATGACTATAAGCTATAAAAAGGGATGTGGAATGCCTCTGAAACTTTATTGTGAGTGACTTCTTGACTATAAGGCAGAAGAAAATGAAGTAGAGAAAAATGTATAGTTTACATAGCATACACACATTCACACACTCACTCACAGGAGTGTTTATGTTCACAAGAAAAACAATGGAAGCATAAAGGATAAAATCAAACAAGTTTACCTTTGTGAGCAAGAAGGAAAAAGGTAGAGGGTATAGAAATAGAAGCTAGAATTCACCGAATGTAATGTTTTATAGATTTGACTTTGTAAACATGTCAATATTTTAGGTAATTGTAAAATAAAATAGTATCCCAAGAAGTAGAAAATGGAAGAAAGACACCCTAAGTATGTATCGAGTCAGTGACATTAGTAAAAGAAAAGGAATCATCTCAAAGTATGTGAAGAACAGTAATATCACTATTGAACTGGTGGATTATACCATAAGGAAAAGGTGAAATGCAAAATGGAATAAACATACCCCTTAACAATTTTATTTTCTTAATCATAATGTTGAATATGATATTTGCATTGTGATTTTGAGAATGTAGTGAATGCATTATAGAGTTAAAGCAAGGAATAATTTTGTTGGTGTCCCTGAAGATCAGCATAAAATGAAAAGTTTAATGGTGAGTGATAACCCAGTTTCATTCATCTGTATGAGGTTAACCAAATTTCTTAGCATCATTTATTGAAAAGAATGCCCTTTCTCTAGTCTTTTTATCTGGATTGTCAAAGATCATTTGATTATAAATAAATGGTTTATTTATGGGTGCTTTATTCTGTTCCACTGATCTATGTGTCTGTTTTTGTATAGAGTACCATACATTTTATTACTATCGCCTTATGGTATAATTTGAAGTCTAGTAATATAATGCCTTATCTTTGTTCTTTTTGCTTAGGATTTCTTTGACTATTGGGCTTTTCTTTTCCTTTTCAAGATAAATTTAAGTATTGTTTTTTCACATTTTTTGAGAAATGAAATTAATATTTGCCTTGAATCTGCAGATTTCTTTGGGAAGTGTGTTCATTTTAACAATAATGATCCTTCCAATCTATGAAGATGGGATATTTTTGCATTTGCTTATGTAATCTCTTATTTATTTCATCAAAGTTTTATGATTTTCCTTGTGGAGATCCCTTACCTCCTTGGTTTAGTGTATTTCTAGGTATAATATTTGACTCTCTGCTTAGTCATTATCAGTACATATAAATACCATGGATTTGTGCATGCTGATTTTTGTTCCCTGAAACTTTAGCCTCAGTGTGCAAATGAATTCATTTACATATCAAACATAGGAGTATGTTGGAGTCTTTAGTGTTTTCTAGGTATAAAATTATATCAATAACAAAGGTAATTTGATTTCTACTTTTCCAATTGGGACGTATTTGTTTCTCTTGCTTGATCACTCTGGATAAGACCTCAAGTACTGTGTCTAATAAAAATGGTGAAAGAGAGCATCTTTGTCTTTTTCTAGAAATGCTTTCAACTATTCCCCATTCATTATGATGCTTACTGTAGGTTTCTCATATATGGCTTCTATTGTTTTAAGGTATTACTCTTCTATGCCTAGTTTTTGGTGAATTTTGATCATGCAGGGATGCTGAATTTAATTGAAAATTTTTTCTACATTATTTGAGGTGATTGTGCGGTTTTTTATTTTTAATTATCTTTATGTAGTAAGTCACATGCATTGATTTATGTATGTGGAACCATGCTTGGATTCCTGGGATAAAACCCACTTGGTCATTGCAAATTATCTTTTCAATGTGCTATTGGATTTGGCTTGCTAGTATTTTGTTGAGAATTTTTGCATCTGTGTTCATCAAGGATATTGACCTGTAGTCTTCTTTTTCGTTGTGTTCTTGTCTGGCTTTGGTATCTAGATAACACTGGCTTTGTAGGATGAGTTAGAGAGGATTTCCTCCTCCTCCATGTTTTGAAATGGTTTCTATAGGACTGGTACCATTGTTTCTTTGTATGTGTGGTAGAATTTGGTTATAAATATGTCTGGTCATCAGATTTTTCATTATTCTTGAAGATGTTGAGAGTTTTGTATTACCAGTTAATTCTCAGTGCTCATTATTAGACTCAGGATTTGTATTTGTTCATGATTCACCTTAAGAAATCATGTAATCTTAAGAAATGGTACGCTGTCAGGAATTTGTCCATTTCCTTTAGCTTTTCTAGTTTGTGGACACAGAGATGTTCATAGTAATCTTGAGTGATCTTTTATATTTCTATATTGTCAGTTGTAATATTTCCTTTTCCATTTCTGATTGTGCCTATTTGAATCTTCTCTGTTATTTTCTTGGTTAACCCAGCTAGAGGTATATCAATTTTGGTTATCTTTTCACAGAACCCAATTTTTATTAAGTTTATCTTCCCTGTTGTTGTTTTGGTTTCAGTATAATTTATTTTTGCTTCAATCTTTATTTTTTTTCTTCTGCTAGCTTTGGGTTTGGGTTTGGTTTGTTCTTTGTGGTTTTTTCACTAAGGTACTACATTAGTTAATTTTTGATCTTTCCATCTTTCTGATATAGGCCACTCAACACTATAAAATTATTACTTCACATTGATTTTTTTCCTGTTGATATGATGTGTTTCTATTTTCATTTGATTCAAGAAAAATTTTAACTTCCATCTTTATTTTTTATTTAACCCAAAGATCATTTCAGGCACATTGTTTAATTTCCACATATTTGTATGGTTTTGACAGTTCATAGAATGGATTTCTCTAACAGTAAAGTAGACCAAGAAGAAGAGAGGATCTCTGAGCTTAAAGACAGGTCTTTTGAATTCGGTCATATATTCACACACACACACACACACAAACACAAGTTTTATAAAAAGTGAACAAACTTTTTGAGAGATATTGGAATATATAAACTTCTATACCTAGGACTCATAGGTATTCCACATAAAGAAGAAGAAAAAGTAAAAAATGTGGAAAAATCTGAGGAAATAATTAAGAAAAATTTCCATAGTTTTGCCAGATATTTGGGAACCCAGAAATAAAAGGCTGAGAGAATACCAGGAAGATACTTTGCAAAATGGACTTCCCCACAGCATAGAGTCATCGATTACTTACAGCCAATTTCAAGGGCAACAAATTATAAAATCAGCAAGAGAAAAAGTGTCCAATTACCTATAAATGCAATCCTACTAGACTAATAGCAGACTTCTCTGAAGAATTCTTAAGACTGAGGGAAGATCAGGGTCTTGTTTTCAAACTTCTTAAAAAATTTTTCATCTAAGAAGGAGAAATAAGATCTTTCCCACAAGCAAAAGCAAAGGGAATTTGTTACCACTACAGCAGCCTTACAAGAAATGCTCAATCGTCCTAAACCTGGTAATGAAAGGTTGATACTATCATGAGAATATATGAGGGCATAAAACTCAAAGGTATTAACCACACAATTGTGATTACAAAGCAACTAAGCACCAATCAACACAATGAGAAGGAGAGAATCTGACATATCAATATTAACTTTGAATGTAAATTTAAGTAGACAAAATTCTCCACTTGTAAGATATAGATTGGCAAAATCGATAAAATATAGAAACTAAACATGTACTACCTGTAAGAAACTCAACTAACTGATAAATACTCTTATAAACTCAGGGAAAATGGGTGGAAAGAATTTTTAGTGCAAACAGAAACTAAAGGAAAGTAGGACTAACAACACTTATATCAGATAAAACAGGCTTTAAATCAACAATGTTTTTGAAAAAGACAATCAAGTTCATTGCATAAAGGGATCAATTTAATACACCAACCCTAAAAATACATGCATCCAATGCTAAAGCACATAGATTCACAAAACAAATATTCCCACAAGTATGAAAACAGGCAGCAATACAAACAGGGGTTTGGGTTTCCACACTCACTTCCAGCACTAGACAGATCACCAAGAAAAAAAAAAATCAAAGAAACTCTGGACTTATTGGCTTGTAGAACAAATGGACCTTAGAGACATTTACAAATCATTCTAATCAACAACTGCAAAATATACAGTTTTTTCATCAGCACATGAAACACTTTCCAAAATAGATCATACGTCAGGCCACAAAACAAGTCCCAATAAATTTTTTAAAATAAAATCACATCAATTGTCTTCTTTGGTGACAGTGGAATAACATGTGCCTTAAAATTTCTTTTCCTGCTAAAATGAACCAAGACTTCTTGGAGACATGGCTGAGCCAAACAAAGCACAACATGAACTTAGAACATCTAGTCCCACCAGGTTAAAAGAGAGCCACAGAGACTAACACCATTGTATTAAAATAATTCAATAAGCAAGATAGAAAAAAAAAATACCCCTAGGTAAATATGAGTAAACTTGAGTTTATGGTAAATATTAGACATAATTGATGCATACTAGATGCAATTGAATACTGGGAGATACCAGGAAAATAAATAATAATTTGACAAAATTGGTATATAAAAGAACTAAAAACTTCTTTTCTCTTCCCTACATGCACTGTGCTTCAGTACATCCAGATCATGGATAACTACTTTTTCCTATACAAGCTAATGAGCAAACAGGTGACAAAATTAGGCTATCTAGTTTTATCTCCTAATATATTAATGGATCTAAATAATGATCCTTTATAGCCAACATCTGTTTAAAGAGGATCAACTAGATAGTGTGTGTTTTCTGATAAAAATACACAACCTACTTATGAAGGATTCTTGCTTAAAGCTCTATAAAGACTCTGAGGTGTAAGAACTAATTTATAAGTCATACTAAAAAGAGACAATATGTTAAATGAGACCATTGAGATGACGGTGGAAATTCTGCATGATAAATTATCTGTTTTTTCCAATAAACAGTCTCAAGGGTTAAGTTTAAAAAAGAGATTGAAGAGAAATTAATAATTCAAATAGAACTTAAGAGACACTTCAGCCAACTGCCATGTGTTTGAAACACAAATATAAAGAAGCAAACTATCGATCTTTTAAAGAATGACAGTCAGGGAAATTTAAATCCTATCTAAATTTCTGCCAATATTAAAGTATACTTGCTAACTTACTTACAGATGTATCATAGGGATATGGCTATTTTAAAAGAATAAAAACATTCATGTCTTTTAGAAATGCACACTGACATGTTTACAGATAATATAGTATTTGTAACATAACCTAAGTTGGGAAAAGTGTTTGTTTTTATAGCTAAAATAAGATTGGTAAGGACTTGAAGTTTGGGGTAATCTGTGGGGAGGGGGGTTATAGTACTATTAATGCTATTTTTATGTTTGAAATATTCCATAACAAAAAAGCACAATAAAATAGTCATTGTAGTACTGCTTAGGGCTTTGAACGATCTCCAATGTGGATGAAACAATTAACTTATGAAGTGGTACAAGAAATATGACAAATAATGATTCCAAGACTAACTGTGTTTCCTAAAGGGCTAGCTACATGCTATCCAGTTTTTTTCTTACATGATTTAGGCTTTTGTCTCTAGGAGTTTATCATTCATGTGAAAATTCTCTCCTAAGAGAATTAAAGGAGCAAATAATCCCATATTTGTGATAATTATGCCATCAGAGTACTTGCCAGTTGTAGTAACTAACTAAGAAATAATGATACAAGAATGGATTTAGAACTTCCCTTGTAACTTTCCTTGTAACCCAGATCTGGGTTTCAAAGTTTCTGCTGTCTGTTCAATGATGAGAAAAGCGCATGCAGCCAGAGTTTCACCACATTTGGGACAGCATTGCCCCATTTGTTCCACCAGGTGCAGGATTCTGAGCCCTGCCTGTTAGGAGATCCATAAGAAAAAAAAAAAATAGATGCTAGTGTATCCAATCGGCCAAGTCCAAGCCGAATTTGGATCTCTAACTAAAAACCAATCCTCAAAATACTGTTTCAACTCCCCAGCTTTATCCTAGAAGTGACACAGGATAGAAGATAGGACTAAAGTGAGACACTAGCCAGCCACATTCAGCACAAAGACATATTTTCTGTACAAATTTCATATATCATCATTTTCTGCAGATGTTTCTTCTTCCATCTTTCTGGCCTCAATCTGATCCTTTTCTGACCACGCAGCATTTGTAATCGCATAGAGCAAGATTGTATCTTATTCTAAAATATATAAAATATATAGAAGAAGTAGTTTGTGTGTGTGTGTGCACGCGCGCTTTTCGTCATTAGTCATAAGCATCAAAACCCAGAGGTTGTTTCCCAGGCCTCCCGAGTAAAGTGCACAATCAGGTTTTTCTGCACAGGGCAGCTTTTCCAGCCCCAAACTCTGATTCCTCTTGCTTCTCAGAATGGCTAGGCTTTCACAGTGGAGGTCATGTTGAAAGTGATGGTGCAAAGTAGTTTAAACTTTTGTGCCAGACAGATCTTGCATCTGACATTTCTGAAATGTTGACTGTTGTGGCTCATTTACATGTTTACAGGTGTGTGCCATTCTCTAGTTCAGATTCTGTGTTTAATTCCTTTCTACCTCTCCGGGGATGTGCATTTTGTAGACACCTGAGGGGAGAGGGAATATCCAGCACAGTGGGGCTGTCTGAAGAGAACATGGAGCTCTGGGAAGTCCAGGTGGATTTTTAGGATTGGGGTCTCAGGCAAGCAAGAGGCCCTTAGAAAAGGGGGGCTGGGTCGCAGTAGAAAACCATAGTCCAGAAAAATGCTGTTGAGGAGTCTCACTATTTTGTTGCAGAGAATATTTATACAAATAAAGATACTAAGTACTTGTTTTTGACAAAAAAAATATCAATATAGTAATCAAGGCCTGGTTTCAAAGAATGTACCAGTGCTAGGAGGAGATAATGGCATCTAATTAAGACATTAATTAAAACTCTTAATACTTAGCTAATTAGAAAATGTAAAAGTGCTATTAGAATTTTTCCTTTTAAATTAGCTGAAGCAGATGATTAGCAGGTGTTCTTAATGTAATTCCTGTAATTAAATAGAATACCATACTACGTGTGTAGAAATTAGACCTGTGAATAACTACATTACAATCAATCACTATTAAATGTTTGGAGAAGATACTGGAGAGGTGGTGTGTGGAAGTGCTGGCCCCGTTGCCCTGGTATCTTGCGAACACTGTAATTGCTTTCTGCTTACTCCCAAATTCTATTATAGTTTAAATTGGACAAGTTCCATTCTTCAGCCTTTTACTTGAACTTTATAGGAGTCCCTATGCTCTTTAAGCGCCTCAGAACTCAGGTTCTAAAAAGAAGAACCCAAGGGAATGATCTAAATTGGAGCAGAAGGAAGACAGGTTAAAGGCAGAAAATACTGTAGCAAGCACTGAGGGAGTTAGCAAGACCCTCAAGGCTACCCTGGAGGAGAGGGGATGGTCTCATCAGCTGTAGAGAGTTCAGGGTCAGTAAAATCTATAAGCGCTTCCCAGATCTGTATCTTCTTACTTCTAGAGCCTATGTGTGTCTTTATTACATCATGTTATCAAACTTCACTTTTGTTTGCTTATTTCCATTCCTATGGTCAATGAAACCATCCTGAGAGTGAACGTTAGTTGTATCGGCTGCTGTATCCACAGTACCTGACCAAGACTGAACACAAGGGAGATGCTCACTAAATATTGAAGAATGAGTGAATGAATGAATGACACAGATGAGTTTAGTGTGCAAGGTGTGTGCGTGTGCGCAAGCGTGTGCACATACACATGTTGGCATTGTAATAGAAATGTTTTGAGGAAGGTTCTGTGTTTGTAGCTTTGCACAGATCAGAACCAGCACGCTGTTCCATTCCTACACATTCATATCAAACCTAATTTAAAACTCCATATGACAGAGAAGTTTAAATACATGCAATTAAGCCTGAGGTTGGGAATATAATGGCTGGGCTCAGCTATTCAATCTCTACCCCATATGTTCCTACAAACATCCCCACAACTAAAAACCCTAACTGTACTCACAAAAGGGATAATGCAGAGCTCAGATTCAACTTCCGTGCACAGGAGACCAAAAAGAAGGACAAGGCATTCAAGGAAATAGCGCCGTGAGTGCAAAGATGCCCAGACATCAACACTGCATGAGCCACGTATTAGGGCTGCTTCAAAGTGACTGGTGAGTGAAAAGCTGAGGTGTGAGTAATGGCTGGAGAAGACGGCAGGGTCCAGGAGGAAAGAACTTTGAACAGCATGCTGATAGGACTGCAGTTTGTAACTGTTCCTCACAATCAATTGTTGATGGATTTTAATTAAAACACAATCTCGGGAAATTGGTATTTTAGAAGTCTCGTGTAGAGAGAACGCACCCCAGGGGTAGCAGCCCTGAGCAGAAAGCTCACAGGCTTTGGGATGTTGTACATTTCTTTCGTTTCTGAATTTCTAGCTTTTTCTCGAGTGTCTACTTTAATTAAATCGAAAGGACTGTTGCCTCTCGTGTCCTTGCAGCATTCTTCTTTGGTGTTTCTATATTCCCAGCAGAAGTTCTAAGCCCATTAGGCTTTTTTTTTTAATAGAAAGTATGAACCCAAAATGGAGGAAGGAGCCCAAATCTATCAAAATCAGTGATTTCCCTGATGGCTGCCTGCCTTCCCAAACCTTGGTGTGTGTTGAGTTAAAGCACGGATGTCTTCACAAGAGAGAAGATATAAAAGTGTTACCTAAAATTGCTGGGCTGCTATAAAGGAAATAAATGACTCTATTACTTTGAAATGTAAGCAAACTTCGCCTCGAAAGCCCTGGGCAACACATGCAGCCGTCCTCTATTAATAAATGGGAGTCTGATGACTTCTCCTATGGTACAGAAAAGAGCAACAGTGTCACTGCCTGCGAAAGGACATTTAGAGGCTTGGCGCTGACATGAGCTCACGGCAGTGTGGTGACGAGGTCCCGCTTCTTCCTCAGGGCACAGTTTGGCTTCTTCCGTGTCAGCAGCAGGTGGCAGCCGAGGCAGAGGCAGTCTCCACTCTCAGCTGGGGGAAAAAGTTCAACCCAAACAGAATCCTCCCGTGTCCCAAGAAGAATTCTGTAAGTATATCTACAACATCTAATTTGGGACGCCCTTCATTTTGGGGGGAAGTTCAGGAATGTTTATTTGCTCATTCAGGATTCCTGCTGCTGCCGTATGGAGAAAGTGGACCTGGTGCTGGTTGCTTGGGGGAGCATGGAATGGGGAACTCTTGCAGGTGGGAGGAGAGACTGGTTAGAGTTGTCACCTTTTTTGTTGTCCCCCGACAATATGATTGGCTGGTTAGAGGAAAACCTGAGTTGTCCTGGCCTTGAGCTTTGAGAAGTTTCAGGAGAAAGATGGTCTGGAGTGAGCTGGAGGGACAAAGTGTGTCACAGGACAGAGACATGCTCTCCACGCGCAGGGGAAGCTGCCTCCTCCCACCATTTCAACAGAGGACAAGATGAGTAACTAGATTTATTGACTGGGAGAAAGAGAGAGGGCAAAAATGTAATCTTGTTTCCTTGAGTCAGACCTGGATCATAATTTACCATTAATTTTATAGACCTGGGGTAACCTTTTATAAAACCTCTTATACTCAATTTCTTCAAGGGTAAAAATGCCAAAAAAAAAAAAATCCAATTTATAGTGGTTTGTGGACACAGTTCCGACACCTGCAACTACTGAGTCAAGACTGACTACATGTAACTATTATTTCATCACTACTGTTATGTTTAGTATTGTCGCTAATATTGAGAATTTAAAAGGGATCTACAGAATTCTCCTGACCAGAAAGGGGGCTGCATAAAGATTGTGTGCTCCAGTCAGCCAAAGAACATTAGCAGAGACTATATGTTAGATATTTATTATAGCACAAATATCTCACTCATGTATCTGTTAGAAGCTGCATCTATAACAAATATAGGTCTCAGACATTTGGGCTTTGGTTTCTAGCCATCCTCTATTCCGGCATCCTCTCAGCATCAACGGGGTGCAGAACTGTGGTGCAGATGGGACTGCTCGTTGGAAGCATCCACTCTGCAAGCCTCCACATCTCTGGAGAGTCCTCCTGCACCTTTGCTGGCTAAGGGCCCTTTATCACACACGCCTATCACTGCACAGTGACCACAGCTTACCTAGGGCTAGCTCATGCTAAACGTCAGCCATTCCCAGTGACGCCGTCTCACTTCCCTCTCTGTGGCTTTCCCTGTTCTCCCGAGGCTTGAAGCTGCTCAGGTGTCCATATGATTTTCTAAATTTTCTCCAAGGCAACAGTCCATAGTCTGATACCACTTGACTATAGTGCACTAGTTTTCATTAATGTAAAAACAAAACAAAACAAAATGGTAGAGAATGTAAAAGTGCAGTTAGTTGTTACAGCAATGTGCTCTTAGATGATTGATGAGCTTGCATTCCACACACTCCTGGATTGCCTGGCTGCTTGATCTGCATAAATGTCTGGGTTCTGCCCATTGGCTCTGGTAGTTGTTCCCCCTTCCTAGGCAGGACATTGGCTGAGCCCCCTGGTTTAAGCTCTGTTTGCTTTTGCTATGCATTTAGGTGGGTGGGGCTGCAAGGAAGACCTTGACCCCCTTTTCTCTGTGGGCAGCCTGCACGGGATGTGTGCTGCCTGGGGCAGCGGCAACTGTAGCCCTTTCTCCTCTCCTTGGCCTCTCTGGTCCTGGTGAACTTCCAAGTTCAGAAAGAACAGAGATAACATTGATGTTTACCTTTTATTTTACTTGTAACTTGTGAATATGATTCTCCGTGGAAGTGCTCCCTCATTCATAGACTAAAAAACGCTAATTTTAATTTAGCACTTAGAACTCCAGAGTTCCATAACACAGTAGGTAAATAAGCCTAGGGCCCCTGTTGGGGCCTGGATTCTCTTTCCCTCTAATTCCCAACTACAAGCTGCTAGTGTGAAGGCGTGGCTGTGGCTGAGGAAGGTCGAGGGGACAAGTCCTGCCCATAGCCTGAAATCTGTGACAAGGCCCCAGCTTGCGTGCCTCCTGGAAACTCTTGGAAGTTATGTTTTGCCTTCTTTGCGTATGACCTGCCCTCCAGGACATCATAGGGAACAGACTGTTTAGCAGGGTAGGATCCAGGTCTTCTTACCTCCCGCCCTTTGCTGTAAAGGATGCCATCGAAACCTAATGGCACCTTCAGTCTTTACAGCTGCAGGGAGCCCCGTGCCATCCCTCTGCAGCAGTGATCCTGCTCTGGAGGCCCTCCTGTATAAGAAGGTCTCAAAATTCATCAAATTTGAGAAGTTGGAAGGAACATAGCATCTCCCATTGGCAGTAAAAATTTAGTCTGCGTGAAGTATCTACAAAGGAATAGAGGAGGAAAAAAAGAAAAGAAAACCAGGGTAAACTAAGTGTTTACTAAGTACCAAGCTTCAAACAGGTACTCTCAAGTATCATATTTTATTCTCACCTTGAAAACAAAATCATTGTGGAAAATGAAGTCATTTAGTCATAGATTTATATGCATTGATAAGAAATAATATACAGAGATCATGGACCTATTATCCAACTCCCCACCCCATCAATAGCAGCAGTTTGTAAACCTGTACTGTGCCACACAGCCAGGAGACGAATACTGTCATGATCCAGCTGCAGAGCTAATCCTCCATCCCACCATCTCCCCGCCATCTTTTTGTAGCCATGCACAGCCCTCACAACCCCCCAACCCCTTAACCCAGGAAAACTAATAGTCTATTCTCTATTTTCACAATTTTTCATTTTTCATTTATATAACATTTTAACAATGTTATGGAAATGAAATCCTATAGTTTGTAATCTTTGGCTTTTTTCATTCAGTATAATTCTTCAGAGAGTCATCAAAATTATTGACTGCATCACCAATTCATTCCTTTTTATTTCTGCATAGTGTTCCATGCTATGAATGTATCACGATTTGCTTAGCCATTCACTGTTGAAAGGGTATGTAGATTGTTTGTAGTTATAACAAATAAAGCCACTGTGTACAAGTGTTTTTGTAACTGTAAGTTTTGTTTTCCTCTAACCCAGAGGTACAATTGCTGGGTCATATGGTGGGTGGATATATATTTAGTTTTTAGATAGTGCTGAGCTGTTTTCCAGAGTAGCTATACCATTTCATATTTCCATCAAAGATGCATGAGTGATTCCATTCACCTGCATCCTCACTAGCCTTTCCTGTGATATGTGTGTATTTTAACTTTTATCTATTCTTATGAGTATACCCTTGTGTTTTAATTTGCAATTACCCAACAGCTAGGGATGCTGAATGTGTCTGTGTAATTTTTCAGAGACTCACGCAATCTCTTTAGTAATAGATGTTTTCCCTATTGTCTAAGTAGATGTTTGTTTTTTACTACTGCGTTTTGAGAGAACTTTATAAATTCTAGATACTGATTTTTTCTTTGTCAGATAAATGGTTTGCAAATATTTTCTCCTAGTATATTGCTTGTCTTTTCACCCTCTGCACAGGGTCTTTCAGACAACAAAAGTTTGTGATTTTCACACTTACAGAGCATCTTACAAGGGTATAAGTGAAAATTACTAAATGTAAATTATTAATGTCTTCATATAGCGATTAAAAGGCCATGAAGGCTATGTTAAATAGTTCAATGAAAATATTTCAGATTGTATAGAAGTCAGTACATTGTGCCCCATGATTGTACCAATGTACACAATTATGATTTAATAATAATAAAAAAAACAACTGCATAGACATGGGATGTCTGGCTTCCTGACCAATCCTTATCTCTTGCTTTTCTGCCGCAGAAAGGAGACTTGAAAAGATCAGAGGAAGGATGAAGGTAAACATTAAGCACAGGGACAAAATTTTCTACTAATTTAGGATCATCCACACTGTCAATCCAGATAGCATGGACTGAGGTACCTTCGGGGCCCAAATTGCCTTGGTTAGCTTGGAGGCTAATTCTCAAAGTCCCCAGGTAAACATGCTGTTTGATGCTTTACTCTGGGCAGCTGGTATCTGAGAAGGTATTTCAAGTACTACAGTTAAATGTTAAAACATAGGAAATACATTGAAGGTTTAGCATGGTGCAGAGAAAGGGTGGAGGGAGGAGGGCACGGCTCGTTCCCCGATGTCTAGCCCTCTCTGCCCGGATCCATAAACCCATAACCGACCCGTGCATCTCTCTCCCTTCAGCCTGGTCCAGGGAGTCGTCCTCATCTGCAGATACATCAGGGTCTAAACCTGCTCTCACTCAGAGTATGTAGCAGATTTATCATAATTTCAAACCTGCCTCTAACCAGCTGATCAAAAGGCAAGTTTCTTCTCTTCAGATTTTCATTTGTAAGCCTTATTGCCCCAAATCAAAAGGGCCATGGTACAGACTCCCAGGACCGCGTTCCACATTTCCAAGGGCAGGTGCCTTCAAGTCCTGACGTGTGTTTTTCTCTTCATAAATGGGTATGCTGGGTTTGAATGTGCATCCCGATGCCTCTTCGTGGTTCACAAAATTCCCTCTACATATAAGCACTATGTTATGGAGGAATTCTGTTAGCCCTCTGAGTTTAGTTTTAACCCAATTCTGTTCTTCTTTTTCTCTACAGACTTTCATACAAAATCCAAAGTGAATGCCTCAGAAGGGGTCTTGATGGGTTTTATTGGATCAAAGGGCCCTCTCATATTAAAGAAACTGCACTGAGATTTACTGAGTGCATTAAAAAAGAATGGCTTCTAGCCAGCCTTGGTAGAATTACACACTAATCAAAAAATGTTTTGGCCAGCCATGCTTTCAGAAAAGTAAGTAGTGATTACTTTGGGGGGTTAATTTTTAATTTTTCAATTCTCCCCTTCTGACAACATAGAAACCTTAAGGCCATTTCAGATACTTCTGTCTTCATCTTGTGTGGCCAGCATAATACAAATAGTATCATAGACCTGTCTTTTCTTATTTGGAAGAAATCTCTCACAGATTCACTCTGAAGTTCTATTTCTCCCCCTCTAATCTGGGCCTCACCAACACACACACACATACACACACTAATTATTAAGCAGAGCCTTTTGAGAAGTCTGCCTGTCTCCCATCCCATTTCTCAATCTATCCTGAATCCTCAATCAAGAAATAAATATTTATGGGGCACCTACTAGGTAATTGACATGATATCATGTCATGATTTTATCACGTTACACTCCCGCTTATGAGCTTACACCACCTCCCTATTGCCAAATTAATCAAATTAAGCCTCTTGCCAGATTTCAAGGTCATCTATCATCTGGTCTTGGTTTACCCATCCTACTATTTTTCACTGCTGTTAGCTGGCATCCCTGTCCTTACCATGCCCCACCAGTGCAGCCTCCGCACTGCTGGTTCCTTGGCCTGGAATGCCACTCACCACATTCCCACTTCACTGTCTATCCATCTTCCCAGAACTGGGTCAGCCTGGAACTTTTCAGTTCCCTTCAACCACTCTTAGCCTTTGGGAGTTTCTCCCTTCTCCAAACTTCAATACCCCAATTCCTAAATTGCAATTTAGCATCTGTGTGGGTTTTCTCTTGAATGAATGCACAAAAAACAATAAGAATATATAAAAAAATCAACATCTACTTCAAACTTTACATGGAATAACTATGACAAAGGTATCATTATCATGTAGCATTATGTCATAATTGTTATCAATCATTTCTTGGGGAATTTAACTGTCTGTCCTCAGAGCACTAAGAAGGGGTTGAGATTTGAACTAAACTTCTTAAATCAGATCCAGGCTTTCTTTGCTGGATTGCTCCAATACCCACCTGGCCCTCAGGCTGACATCCATTCTTCTTAAGGCTACAAATCAGGTCTTTTGAGCTGGGTGAGCAACCATCCTAAAAGTATACTCTTTGGGTCAAGAAGGGGATTATGTTAAAGTGTAGGGAAAACCCCTATGCCCAACAGAACATCGCCGCCTCTCCTGACGGGGGCCTTTCTACACTGAGCTCCCAGACCTTTCTCAAATCACTATGGAAACTCGTCTTTGAAGATCCCATCGTCACCTGGGTCACCAAGAAGCAGGTAGTATAGCAGGGACCCCTTTTGTCTCTCCTCTACACATCTCAGTCCTAAAGGGAGGCCTGGAGGATGTGTACTGATCTCTGACTTTCCGAACTGGCCGAAGCTCAGATGGATGCTGAGTCTGCTGGAAACAAAACCACTTTGTACGATCTTCAAAAATATATACATATTTGTGTGTGCCAGTGAGCAACAGTTAAACAGCCTTGACCACCTGCCCAAACCCTCCTGATTTCCCCACCTGGGCTTGTTCACAGATTTCAATAGGCACCCAGGTGGAACCCGACTCAAATTGCCGCTCATTAGCACAGACGAATTGAAGTTTAAGGCAAAGTGTGTAGTAAACAATGGTAATCCCGATTTAAGCAGGAGAAAGTGACCTTTCTCTCTTCCCTAAAACAAATCACTGTTTAGGGCAGCACGTCTCTGTTTTACTATTACTGGTTCATACAACCGCAGGCGGAAGAGGCAGCTGAGACTCCGAGGACGGGCTCCACAGCCAGGCTGAACATAATCCCTCATGTAATGAAAAACCTATTTCTATTTCTGAGGCCTCACTACTCTTCATACTGAAGAGCCTTGTGCCTGTCACACATTTATTGAAGCTTATTACTCATCTAGGCAGCAGGGCCCAGTTAGTATTTGGAATTATATTTTAAATCACAATTTTTCTATTATGTATTTTAGGATTCCAAGGTTACAGTGAAAGCATGTCAGTGTTATTCTTGATACGCATTCAAAGGCATTAAAGCCCCCAATCAAAATTCTTTTCTACGAGAATCTTTATGCACAGGTGGAAAACCTTTAGTTAAGACACCACGGCCACACGCGTGTTCTAGAACCCCAGGACTCTTCTGTGGTTACACGGTTCAGGATGGAGGTATTCAGCCCCCATAGTCAGTGTTAGGGTGGCTTTTCTGGGCCACCAGCTTTATTTCTCCCTCTTACATCATGCTCTTTTCTTTGACTTTTAAATATAAATGGGTAGAGTCTCTTAGGAAGCCAAGGATGGGGCTGTAGACAGATGGCTAAAAAAGTAGCCTCATCATCTGGTGGAAAAATAAAAACTGGCTTAATCTAAGTCAGAGGATTTTCCAAGAGACCACGAAGCTTGAGCTTCTTCCTGTTCACAAGGCCTCGGTGGTGAGGATGTCGTTTGTTCTTGTGCTAAAGAAGCCCGAGGAAACTACAGTTTTCTCTAGCTATTCATTTGCCTTGTATATTTCCAGGAATGTGTATATCCCATACACGGAGGATGCCAAAAACATTTCAGAAAGAGAAAAACTGTATTAACATGGTGATACTCTATATATACCAATAACATTTGTTATCTTGTATATTGTATCTTGTGTCTCTTGTAATTGCAGAAGTCCAATGAGACTTGAATGTTATAATTTTAATACGGCTTTCTCTTTTCTTAAAATGTGTATACATTTTTTGGCACCCTCTGTATATGACAATTACTCAAAGCAATGCTTTCTCGTATGTATTTTTTCTCTTTTTGGTATGCTTGGTGTTTACTTATTTCTTATGGTGTTTACTTATTTCTTTTTTCTTATGGTGTTTACTTATTTTTATCACCACATAGAAAATATTCTGTTATTAAGGTCTATACCCCACTTGGCCTATTCACATGAGTGAAAAATCAGCCAAAGTTTGACAGCATTGTGTGTGTACCACAAAGAATCTTTTCCATGTTTCTCTAATTCACACCTAGTTACTTTGCAGGTTGGAGATTTTCTACTATTTGCCCTGAAGGAGATTTTAGACTGGCTCTTCCAAAAAATCCCTCTTGTTTAACCTCCCTGGTAAGTGATTTTTTTTTTTTTTTTTGAGACAGAGTCTCCCTATGTCACCCTTGGTAGAGTGCTATGGCATCACAGCTCACAGCAACCTCAAATTCTTGGGCTTAAGTGATACTCTTGCCTCAGCCTCCCATGTAGCTGAGACTATAGGCACCCACCACAATGCCTGTCTATTGTTGCAGTTGTCATTGTTTAGCTGGTCCGGGCTGGGTTTGAACACACCACCCTTGGTGCACGTGGCCAGAGCCATAACCACTGGGCTACTGGTGCCGAGCCACCTGGTAAGTGAGTTTTGAAGGGTGTGATGACAAGGCAAGGGTCACTTCAGTCCCCTCTAGGTATATCTCCTCCATCAGCTAGGTTTTTGGTCTTGTTATTTTGTTTTGTGGTATTGTGTTAGACACGGACATGGTAAAGTTTTGGGGTAGGGGTGAGGCAACAGCAGTGTGTAACGAACAAAGTATTTCAAAGGGTGTGGGCAAAATTAACAAGAGTATTCAGACATGCAATTATAAGAATAATTCAGGCTTGGCTTTCCTGTGATCTCTGTATTTTTTTTTCATGTTTTGACAGTATTCTTACTGGGTGGGATATACTGCTTTTAAAATAAATCCCTTAGTCATACAAACATGACAATTTTTTTTTCTTCAAGATTAGTCACAGATCATTTCGCGGGGTCCATTCTCCTTTTTGCCTTTGACATTAAAACAAACCACGGGTGTTTTGCTACAATACGGATATCACTGCCAGGTCAAATGACCTTTCCATAAGGCTAAATTATTGTCAGTTTTGAAAAGAAGATTAAAACACTATGAAATCAGCATTCACCTCCCCATAAAAGAAATAGAGACATCTCTTCCCAGACAAGGCCAAGTCTACGAGATCTTAGCACTTTCACCTCCACAACTTTTTACTAAAAGAGTCAAGGGAGGAGCTGGGATGAGGGTATAGGGATGAAGAGTCTGGAAAAAGCCACAGATGGGGAGACTGGTAGATTTTTAAAAAGCCTAAAATGAAATTAACTATATCGTCATTTCATATTATGTATATTGCTTTTAAAAAACTAAACTGACAGAGCAGGATAAACCTGGACTTCACCCAAGGATCTTTATAGGTGGAATGTACAGAGTAGGGAAGAGAGGAAAAAAGAAACAGTGGCATCCATGTCTGTGCAAATGCAAACAAATACTATAAAAGATTAGAACTTTGGAAGCAGGACTAGAAGTTGGTTTCCTGAAAATCAAAGCAAATCCACCTGTCAAAATATCTCATTAACATGTGCATCGATTCAAAGATGTTTCTGACCAGAATGCTTGAAGCAGGATCTGCAGGAATAGTGGTGTGTATGTGCGTGTGTGTGTACCATTTATATACAACCCCAATGGGGTTCCCTTCACCACCCCACTCTTCTGTCCTCACCACCACTAGCCATACACATGTCCTATTCTAGACTAGGACCTGCCCCATTTGGGATTAGGAGGCCTGCTGAGTGCTGGCAGTACATAAATCCATAGAATTTGACTGAATGTTAAAATTGTAGGGTAATCTTAAATATCTCTGGACTTTCCTTCACACCGTGAAGATAGGCAAAATAAAGCAGGGAGAGGATCTGGTATAAAATAGTTCTCCTCTCTCATACGGACTTTTAATGACTTTCAAGAATGCCCTCACTTGATGAAAAAAACAAATCTACTTGCTCTCTGGCATCAAGGGTCATTCCAATGCCTTTGAAGACACAGGTGACTTGGAACTCCTGACTTTCAGGGCTCTCCTGGGAACCAATGGCTGAATTCATTCTTTCCAACTCTTACATCATTTTCAGTAGTAACAATTAGAGCCAAATTATATAGATATCAGTTAGACACACAAGAAGATAAACCACCTCTAGCAAAAAATGATTTTGAGGCCGTCCTTTATACTATATTTGCAATGTAGATTGATGTTCAACATTAGACACATTACTCTCATCTATTACGCAAGAGTCCGCTGTGTCCATAAACTCAATTTCCTTTATTGTGGTAGCTTCTGATTTATTTGGATAAATGTTGAACTGTCCACTGTGGTTTATCTAAGTACTTCATTGGGGAACCAAAAGTTTAATGATGTAAGATGAGATGGTAAAATAGCACCTCCAAGCAATGCTCAACAATTGTTTTTCATCTTATCACCAGTTAAGGTTGGACTTAACTGGTTCAAGGAATTGTGCAGGAAGTTATGTGTAATTTGGTATATGCTGGGGGTCATTTCCCCCCATACTTTTGTCTTATAATTGTTCCATATTTTATCCGGAATGATGAATGGCATTTCATAGTTTGTGTTGTGAGTTAATGTTTGTAATTATTCTATTCACAGTGTCTTATGCCTTTTTCTTACTGCTTATCTTAATTTCATTCCATTCTTTCTGGTATTAATTCTTTCTTAGACTCTTGACTCTTTACTGCTATGGTTCCAAGAGGTGTAAGGTAATTGAAGGTCAACTTTTTTTTGTTGTTGCAGTTTTTGGCAGGTTAGTTTGAACTCACCACCTCCCGCTTATGGGGCCAGTGCCTTATTCCTTTGAGCCACAGAAGCCACCCCCTCCTTTTTTTTTGGATACAGAGCCTCAAGCTGTTGCCCTGGGTAGAGTGCTATGGCATCACAGCTCACAGCAACATCCAACTCCTAGGCTGAAGTGATTCTCTTGCCTCAACCTCCCCAGTAGCTGGGACTATAGGTGCCTACCACAATGCCCAGTTTTTGGTTGTAGTTGTCATTGATGTTTGACAGGCTTGGGCTGTATTCGAACCCACCAGCTCTGGTGTATGTGGCTGGCACCTTAGCTGCTTGAGCTACAGACACTGAGCTGAAGGTCAACTTTTTTGTTTTTTTATTATAGTTTTAAAATTTGGTAAATGTCATGTCTTCACTTGATAAAAAAAGATACAAAAATGTCTTCAATTTCTTATTATATGATGGTTACACCATCCATATTTCCAGGGAACAAAAGGGATGATTGACTATTGATTTATACCTATGAGTTAATAGAAAACTTTTTAGTACAGATTTTTCTATTCCTTGATGGTCTTGGGAAAAATGAAACTTGGGTATCTTCTGTTCCAGCTGTGTATTTCTGATTAACATTATGGCATGAATTGTTTATGCAAAATACAACTTACTCCAGACTTTTAAAACTTTCCTATTAACTGTGCTATTTTATGGGGTTGCTCATTAGACTAGGTACAGGAAAAAATTTTAGTAAAAGGGCCTTGAGGCTGAGTGGAGTGGCTCACACTGTAATCCTAGCACTCTGGGAGGAGGAGGCAGGTGAATTGCTTGAGCTCAGGAGTTCAAGACCAGCCTGAGCAAGAGTAAGACCCCATCTCTACTAAAAATAGAAAAACTAACCAAGCATGGTGGTGCACACCTGTAGTCCCAGCTACTTGGGAGGCTGAGGCAAGAGGATGGCTTGGGCCTAACAGACTGAGGTTGTTGTGATCTATGATGATACCACAGCACTTTACCAGGGTGACAGAGCAAGACTCTGTCTCAAAAAAAGAAAAAATATATATATATATAAAGAAAAAAAAGTCCTGGATTCTGACATTGGGTAGTAGATTCCAGCATATAAAGTAACTGACCAATCACTTGCCAAAGTGAAATTTCTTGCCCAATGGAAAAGCATAAAATGAATATTATAAATCTATACATGTAAATTTAACAAATTGTAAATTAATTGAAATGACATTAACTACATAAAATTAATGTACGGAGTTAACAAGAATTTTTTTTTTTTATGGGAAAAGAGTCTTAACCCTTAATTCTCTAAAGATTTAGGAAGCCTACAAATGTTGTTATTAAAAGAAAACTTAAGCACGCACACAATTTAGCTAATTCCCCAGAAGCCTATGTTTGTAAAATTTGGGGCGTAAGGCAATTTTAAAAACCAGGTTTGAAAATGCATCTAATTGAAAGGCACACGGAACTTCCTCGAAAGACGTCATCTTGTTTGTCCTGACCTGAAGAACAGAATGCTGTGACATACTGTCACTTACCTTCCCTGTGGAATACAGGCAACGCTAATCTAAACTTCATTAATGTGACTTTAAAATGCTCATGGTGTAATTTAAGTAAGCAAATGGAGGGAATTGCATCATGACTGCCAAGGCAAAAAAGCAAGGTAATATGTATGCCCTTCTTTTATAAAGATCAGAGTCCCTGGGAGTGTGCTAAACATGTTTGCACAAATCTTCCCACAAATGACCTAACTCAACTGAAAACCCATCCCAAGGGAAGGGCCTTCCCTAGCAGCTACGAAGAAAATCATGATGAAAGAAATGCAAAGGTTGGAGGCAAAGCTTTTCCTCCCTTCTCCTCCATTGCTTTGGTTTTTTTTTTTTTTTAAAGCCTTTGGAAAGATGATATATATTATGCATCTTACAATTTTTTTTCTTTCCAAGAAGGGAGGACAATATTTTCTTCAGAAAAGCTCTTTTCTTATCAACATGTAGCTTCATGTTGACATATTTTTGGATACATTGTGATATTTACTTATTAAGGCCAGAAGGTTGAGAATATCAAAAGTGAAATTAGTGGAACATGCCATGCATTATTGTCTTTTTTAATATTAATATTAAATGTGTTAATATAGTTGATGGACTGTTTGTTCTCTGAATGCACAGGATCTTATTATAAAACATCAATTTAATAAATGACTTGCTTGATAAGAAAAGGGCTTAACAAAAATTTCGGGTGTCTGTTCTTAATCAAAATATGAATTTTCTATACAGGAATTTTCAGTGGAGGACACAAATAAGGGTAGCTTAAGGTGACCCTAAGAGAAACGAGTATGCTTTAGAAGTTTGCTTTGGGTCAAGTTTCTGTCTTAGGAGGCTACACAGCTAAAGAAGGCATTTCTGGGCACAAAAGATTCTGTATGGCTGTGTACACAGACCTAATTCTCCATATAACAGGTCTTTTCTCTACTCAGTGCCTTGTAGTGATTGCTTTCATTTCTTAGCACATCCTCATTTATGGGGAAACAGCCAACAGACTTCCAGATTTATGCCATTATTTGCTTCTTCACCTTGAACTTCAACTACATTCTGCTACACTTTTGTAATCTTAGTGCCGAATGGTGGCTGCATGCCAGGCATATACACTTCCCAGGGTCACTCAGTCAGTTCTCTCCATTTCAGAGAATCATAGATTCCTGCTAAAAGGCTGAAATGTGGTGCTTACTCGGCCCTCCTAACCATTCCTTTGCCTAAATGCTTTCTAACTTGGAAACATAATTTGGGAACAGAGTAATTATAACATCAGGGAACCAGACAATTCCCTTTGCATGGAGGAATGAAGGAAACTAGGGATCAGGATTCTGGTTATTTGGAAAATATCTTCAACAAATGGTCCAACTCTAATGTAACCCGAATTAGCATTCATTAAATTCAACAAGTATTTGATTGCCTACAAGGTGCTGGGTAGTTCTAGTCACTATTTTGTGGCTACAATAGCCCAACAACCAGGTTTACTTTTCTTGCTGGACCTGGCCTAGGAGTGTAATAGTTAATATTATAACCACAATAACTTCATTCAGTTGAGTTTCTATTTTGTGCCAGGTAGGACTGTGTTCCATTGATTCTGAGACTCAGATTTTTCATATTTTCACAATTCTGAAATCAGAATGCACCTTCTAACTGGGTGTTGTCTTACAAGGAGTCTTTCAACTGTGGATTTATCAATGTTCATGGTTGGTCCTTCAATCCAGGTGTATATCCGTGTCTATCTCTTTTCAAATATATAGAATATGATGGGCCACTATGGGGAGAGGGGCGGGGGGGGGGGTGAGTCTCAGTGTCTTCCAGGCTGACCACTCTCAAGTAACCTACTCAGCCAATAAAGGCACAAACATCCCTAAATTAAATATATAAAATAAAAATTACAAATGCTAAGAAATCATGTCACAGTTTAACAGATGGCCTTCCCCCCAAAGGGACACGCAATAATAGCACTTGTCATAATTGATGTCATGTATTAGATTTGAAGAAGAGTTATGTGTATCATTTCAATGAACATCTGAAGCATCTTTACAAAGCAGGAATAATCACCATTTTTAGGATGAGGAAACTAAGGTGCAGAGAGATGAAATAGCAAGCTTATAGGTCATATGGCTTTAAAGGATACAGGTCAAAATTCAAACTCAGAACTCTCTGACTCCAGAGTCCATCAAGCTGCTTTTTGTCTAATTACCAAGGCAAGGTGAGAACTTCCACAATTGCGTAACACATAAAACATGGAATGAAATAAAACTCATTAACAGCACATTGGAAGCTTTGACAAGAAGCCTAAATCATGAAATCCTAAGTGCAAGTAAATGAACAAATGAAAGACCTGGAAAATAGGAAATTTAAAAAGATTTCAGTGGAAGCTAAAGGGTCTGTTGATGTGGGGTCTGACCCTAAGGGGTCAGTCAAATAAGCAGGGTGATGTTACAGCATCCTGTTTCTGCCTTGCTCTGATGACCGCTACAGAGAGAATTGTTACAGAGGGGAGGAGCAGGATGAAGGCTTGAGTGGTGATTCAAGGGAAAACAGGTGGCAAACACTCTATTCATTTACTTAACACATACTCCGTGGAGGACCGAGGGCCTGGGCTGGCAAACAGACACTCATCATTCCTTGCACAGAGCTGCGGCACCTACTCACTCCTCTCTGGTTCTGTGTTAAGATGCTTTACAAAGTCAGGACCCCAAATTCTTCTCAGTTCTCATCCCAGGTCTTTGTCCAGGAGGGTGGCAAAGCCCCATGCTGGCTGACTGTCCCATGTATGTCAGGGAGGAAATCAAAGCTCCTCCCACAGCTGCCAAGCATCCTGCAGCATTCCGAAGTCCTTCAAGATTGCACAACTATGTTTTGAAAGAGGCTGTATCTTTTTCTGATGCAGAGCATTTAGGATTTCCTCTTTTCTGAGTGCGAAACTTAAGGTACAAGTGTTGCCAAGAGGCTGCTAGGTGATGGAGACTTAGCTAATGAATGATTTAATTAACTTTCCATAAATTGACAGGCCTTCGGAAATCAGGTACCCAGTTAAGAAATGGCAGTCCCACTGTCAAAGACTCACCAGCTGACAGGACTTCATTACCAGGTTAAAAGCACATTAGCATATGTATTAGATAAAAAGTCTGTTACTAACATCGGAACAGACACTGTAACCTGGCAGCCTGACTGCCTGGTGGACAGTTCTCTTCTCAGTTTGACTATCTGGGGCCAGGGAGATGAGTGAGAATATTATTTGCTTGACTGTCCAGATTTAATCATTAGCATTTTCCCCTTTCGATATGGGAGGTAAATGCACAATTTGGAATTCATGCAGGAGAGCGAGGGTTCCCATCTTTCCAGACACCCAAGGTGCGGTGAGTTTGAATCAGAGAAGCAACATTGTTCCCAGACTGTACCCTCACAAAGGACGCCAGGCAAGTGTACTAGTCTCATCATTTTCTGTCATTTTCTTTGTTTTCCCCAAACCTGCTCTGTTCAGTGAGATGAGAATACACAGAATAGCAGCCGAGAACGCAGGATTCATCAGTATGAGTCTCAACATATCAATTTTCAAGTGTAGCAACTTTAAACACATGCTAGGCTTTTAGTTTCCATAGAAAATAATCTCTCATTGTTTTCAAAAGAAACTGAAAGCACCCCAAATTACCACACTTTTAACATCCTGACATGTTGATGGCCCGTGTTCTTTCCAGATCAAAGTCAGAGTGGCAGGAGACAGCATTGAGCAGCTTACTTATAACATAGTATTTCATATTTGGCAGGAATTACTGTAGTGAGGAAAGACAAGGTGACTTTCTAATATATATATATGTGTTTTAGTTTGGCAGAGATCTGAAGAGCTAAGAACTAATTTAGGATGACATAAATGCTCTTATCTTTCTCTCTACTTCCTCCCTCCCCAACCACGTGAAGACTCTTTGACAGAAGCTCGGCGTGTGTTACGTGTTGTTTTTTAACTCAGGGGTGATAGTCTGAGTCCTGAGTCACGCTGAACCTTTGTGTTGACTCTCGTCTTAGACTTTCTAGGATTATCCAGATTTAAACAACAAAGTCATACATCAGAAGCATCTTTCTTCCTTGATGTGGGGTAGCCCTGCAAGCATTTCTTGCCTTTTAAGGAAACTAAATCTAGCCCCAATGTTAGCCTAGGACAAGAAAGTAATGATGTCACTCCCTGACCCAGGACTGTTTTATTCTGTCAGAAAATCTCAATAAAGAAGACATCAGGTGCCAAGTAAGTAAAAACAGGGTGATGCTTTTGCAGAGGAACCTGGGATAACCAAATGAGTGCTAGGAAAAATGACTGACTGGGCAATTCCACTCCTTCCCTAGGTTGGAGCACTGGTTCAAGCGATCTAGGTAAAAGCTATGCTATTAGGATAGAAATTTTATCATATAGGATGTTTTTAACTAAGGAGAAAGTGGCTTTTTCTTTGTACTTTTTGGTCTGGACCAGAAAGTCAGATGAAATTCCTTATTATAAAATGGGATCGCAGTATCAGAAAATGTCAGCCACCCGCTACACTGACAGTGGGCTCATGGTTGGATTCTTAGCCTGTTGGAAAGCATTCTTCTCATAGTGATGGAGACATCCTGAAAGGTATTCTTGGGAAAAGAGCAGTAATACAAATAGGGGTTGACACACAATGGCCTGCAGATCAAATACAGTCTGCCATCTCTTTTCATATGGCACATGACCTGGTTTACATTTGAAAGGGTTGAAAAAAAATCCAAATAAAAAAAACGGTATCTCATGACCACTTGAAAATTATATAAACATCAAATTCCAGCATCCATAATTAAAGTTTTAGGAGGGAATTTTATGCTCCTTTGTTTATACTGATGGCTGCTTTTGAATGACAAAAGCAGAATTGAGTAGTTGTAACTCTGTGGAACAAGAATCCCCCAAAGTATTTAAATACTGTCTGGCTTTTTACAGAAAGTTTGTAGAAGATAGTTGAGAAAGCAGAAATCTGAGGCCAGGTTAGGAGACTGAGAGGAGATATGGTTTCTGTCTGCGGTGGTGAAGATGATTCAGGAAGGAGAAGAACCAACTACTGTCCCTTAATGAGAACAGAACCAGATAAGGCGAGTCAATGCTACCAAAGCGATCATTTACCTTTCAAACAGTACCTGAGGAATTAGCTTAACTGCAACCTTGAGGAGAGCGGAGTCAAGTGAAAGATCTCAGCTCGGCCCTGCAGCTACCGAGCCAGGTGACTTTGGACTCACTCTCCAGGCCTCAGTACCGATGCCTCTCCTATGATCCAAAGGTGCCAATTTATTTTCTGCTACAGTGTAGGCTGGTGACTGAGGATATGTGTATAATTTAAATTGAAGAATTATATAAAAGCGTTTTAAAGGAAATGCTTCCAGTTCTAAGCAGGTAGAAGGTTCTAACTCGTTATTATTATCTACATGATATAGATACAAATACAGTACACTTGGCATAAGACAGGTGAGAAAAATCTGTGTTGCTTATGAGATCCAGAAACTCAGAGTTGGCTGTGGAAGGACTTGGGACACTGCAGACAATGAAAGTACTCGAGCTGCCCGAGGAGGCAAGGAGCGTCCTGAGAGGGAAGCTCTCTTGTATTTCACAGGCCAATTCTCCCAAACCCGTGTTCCCTGGGAGCCCTGTGGGCAGGGGCTGAGTGCCGGACAGAGGGGTCCCCTGGTGGTTCATGTGGGTTTTCAGAGTAATTTATTCCAGGATGTTTGTACACTGGGCAAATCTGGCAGGGAGAGGTTGGTGGAATAGCATATCATGGAAGTTCTTTGACCCCAGCTGCGTGAAGAGGGACTGGGGAGTGTTTTCTGACTTGGTGAAGGCCCACGTCTTCCAGTGTGCTCGAGGGCTGGCCGTCTGCTTTCACAGCCACCCACGGGTGGGGTCTAAGGAAGAGCACATCAGGGGCTGAACTATTCCAAATTGCCCATTTCTGGAAAGTCTTCTGTCTATGGGTTTGAAAATGCAAGGAAGATAATTTGACTTATTCGTCACAGTGCCTGGCAGGCCTGAACCCCCTGCCTGTCCATAAAGGTCCTGGGGCTGATGCTTCCATTTCAGGACCTGTCATGTCGTAGTGGAACATGGAGTCACGTGTTGAGAAAGGACTCAGGTCTTAAACACGCCGGTCTCTTCAACAGCAGGGCCCGGTTTTTATGTCCTTTCTGCCCTTTCCTAATGCCTTGTTTTCTAGGTGGGCACAGTCACTTTCTTCTGTGTTTGCCGTGCACTGTTTATGCCCCTGCAGCTTTGTAATTAATAATATACTGCTTTTCATCTTCAAAGTGATTTATACACATTAATTAATCCTCACCATACTTCAGAGTTTCTGCATGTAAATAACCATCCTGCCCCATCTTGTACTTGGGAAACCCGGAAGGCAAACAACTAGGTCCAGATTGGCACGCCGACCCCTCATTGTTTGCAGACCTATCGTCACCTTTGGGGACAGGTGAGAGCAGCCCTCTCGCCCCACACTCACCACCGTCACTGCTGGATAAATTGTCCCATGACATCACTCATTTTGATTCGTAAACTATCCTTCCATACACCAGGGTCAAAGCATAATCTTACCTAAAGCATACCTAATAGAAAATGATGGATTATAAACTAATAAAGCATCCTGAGATGCTCCGGTCCAGCATTCAGTAGCCTCCAGACTGAAAATAAATATATTTCCTGATCCATCACTTAGAAGTTACACACCCGATTAAAACATTAAACTCTCACTATGCAGCCTCCCATTTCTGTGATGGCCTTTACAGAAAGCTATTATAGTTTAACTATCATGCTCAGTAAATCAGGCAGGGGCCATCCGTCTCTTTCAAGAGAGAAGGAGGTGCTCTGGGATGATGCTCCGGACAGAGGCAGGCAGGGCCTGATTTCTGTGTCTGGGTTCCTTAAGGTGCCCACCGGCCTTGCAGAACATTAAGCCTGAGGAGTGACACAGGGGACCTTTTGGAAGTTTTTGACACAAAGCCAAATCAGGCAAAGACTCCAAAGGCACATCTGATTAGCTTTCACAGAGCCCCAGTGCAGCTACCTGGGGAAGCTCACAGAGCTATGCCTAACAACACAGAAGATTCTATTCAAGTGACCAAGGGGGGACAACAGACAAGTCCTTCCCCCTTCCTCAAGTCCATCTCTTATTTCATCCTTCATCAAGAGGGTAGTGAGAAGCAGATGTGACTTGAAATTAGGGGTGCTCAGGTCTCAAGCCTCAATTGCCATGCAGAGCTGGTGTTTAGAGCACAAAGAATCTTGCAAATCCCTCAATAAACACAGCACCTTTCTCTGGAGAGTCGATGTTCTTGCTTTAAGGGTGGGCATCCCTGAGAAATGCAACTGGTAAGGAATATGCTTGCTCACAGTTCCACACAAATGCAAGCATAGCTGTGTTATGGATGGGAGTGAAAAATCCACGTCAACTGTTGGCTCCCATTGGTGTGCCTTCGGAAGGCCCTGGGTCTCTGGAGTTCACACCCAGCTCCTTGGCATGGGGCAGACTTAGGTGGGAGGGGCTGGGAAGTGCCAGACCCCTTCCTCCCTTGGCAGGCAGCATGCTGGCGGCCTGGAGACAAGGGCAGGATGGGAGCCCCCACTGCTAAAAGAAGGGAGGGCTTATGTTGGGGGCAGGGGCAAGGCCACTATGGTCAGGATTGCCTTTTCATTTCTCTTAAATGAGAGAAGTTTTCTCATATGTGTTGGAACTATTTTGGAGTCAGCCTCTTTTAGCCAGTGTTTTACAGGTTTACATGGCATATCCACACTGGGTAGGTCTGCCATCACTGCCCTGAAACCAAGCCAGAACCATCAAGGGTTTCAAATCAACTTTCATAAGCATCACCCTGGCCTCTGCCTGGGCCAGGAGATCTGCCTTTGGCAAGTTCAGCTCACAGAGCCCTTCTTTGGGGCCAGGAGCTGCAAGCAGGCGTTGTGTCTAGCCCAGGCTGCTCGTCTGTGTGTGGCACCTGCCCCGAGCTCTCAGCATCTTCTGCTTCTGTCACACCCTATGGATGCAAACCTGCATCCTGTGCATGGCAAGAAAGGAACTCCAGTGACTTCACCCATCCGCTACCCTAAGTCACACACTGAGTCACCAGAAGCATAGCTGCCAGGAGAGGTGAACTTGATTCAGATTCAGTTGTACATGGAGAGACGAGAGCTGGGCTGGGAGGATAGAAGCAAGAGAAGGGATGTGGGCATAGTCAACTGCACCTGCATCTGAGTCTGTACAAAGCCCCGGATGAATTGCCAGCCTCTCAGTCCCATGCTGTTCTGCTCCTCTGAAAATAAGCTAGCTATTCTGTCTGTCCCTCAAATCAAGATGTCCTCAGGCATGCTGGCCACTATTCTTCTTCTGTTTGTTTTCTGGCTGATGTTAACCGATATTGCATGCATTTCAGAGCACAGACCTGGGTTAAAATCCAAGCATGGACAAGACAGAAGGCTACTCTGGGAGTGAGGGATGGACAATTCTCAGCTCATCTCCAAGGGAGGATACAGTGAGGATGCTTAATTTCCCTTCTGATAAATGTCATTTAGAAACACGAAGGAGAAACTCATCAGCTTTAAATGGATTTCAGGAGGGAAAAATCACTCCCATCCATCACTCATTATGATGTCTTTCAGAAGCTAAAAAGTACATTGCACAGATGAAAGACGGCCTCTAGATCCGCGAGCCCACGGCCTCCTCGCTATGCTCACACCCCCGGGATTCACGAACAAGGCTGCCCCGACTCACCAATGAAATACGCCAGCAAGATCGCCAAGAGGAGGGCCGCGGCGATGGCGGAGAGGGCGGCGCATTTCCAGCTGCAGTACTTGGACGGTTTCTTCAGCTTGAAGGCCTTCCTGGAGAAGGTATTTCTGGGCAGCAGCCGGGGCGGCGGTGTGTAAACCGTTCCTGAGGTCAAAGGGTATCCCGGGGAAGAGCTGCTAAACAGGGGGGTGCTCCCCGATGAGGTCTTGAAGAGGAAGTGCCTGCCAGGAAAAAAGAACAGTCACAATGGCTGTGGGTAGCTAAGGAGCAACAGTTAGCTGTCTTCTTCTTTTTTTTTAAATTTCAGTTTAGTATGAGGGTATAGATGATTAGGTTACACTGTTTGCCTTTTTTCTTTTTGTAGAGACAGAGTCTCACTTTACCACCCTCGGTAGAGTGCCGTGGCGGCAACCTCCAACTCCTGGGCTTAGGCGATTCTCCTGCCTCAGACCGAGTAGCTGGGACTACAGGTGCACGCCACAATGCCTGGCTATTTTTCTGCTTTGCAGTTCAGCCGAGGCTGGGTTTGAACCCGCCATCTTTGGTATATGGGGCCGGCGCCCTACTCGATGAGCCACAGGCGCTGCCCGTTGTTTGTAAGTCCAAGTTGTAGTTGGAAGTGTGCATGTAC
The DNA here is from genome assembly GCA_963573935.1 of Arctocebus calabarensis. Classification (NCBI taxonomy): domain Eukaryota; kingdom Metazoa; phylum Chordata; class Mammalia; order Primates; family Lorisidae; genus Arctocebus; species Arctocebus calabarensis. Next base: position 22,188 of record CAUYON010112197.1, on the reverse strand, counting down.
CCTACTCTGTGCCTGTTAGGTGAGAGCACACCAGTCTCCTTCCTCCCCTCTCCCACTCTCCTCCCTCCGGCCTCTAAGTTGAACTTAATTGTGCTTTTCTCTTATGTGGGCATGTATTCGTTCATCTCCTGGTTTCATATTAGTACTGAGTACACACTTGCTTTTCCATTCTTTCCATATGAAGTTCTCCAACTCCAACTAGGTTAATAGAAAAGATGTGAAATTTCCATGTTTTCCATGTTTTTTGTGGCTGAGTAGTATTCCATGGTATACATATACCACAGTTTATGAATTCATTCATGTGTTTATGCGCACAGTTAGTGGCTTTCTGGTTTTTTTCCACTTTGATTTGTATAATCCTAGGATAGTCCTAGTTAAATAACCCTACCCTAGAGTGGAGGAAGGCGGAAAACATTACATTTGGTGATGACGTAACTTTACCCCACGAACTTGCATAATTTTCTGCTTTCCCATATGCATCTCTGTGTTATCTCCCACAACAATCCACAGTCAAGCCACTGCCTGAGGATTCCAGCCCAGACCCTTGTCTTCGGATAAAGTCTCTTTTCTTGCACATTCCCTAAACTCTCTCTCTTGACTCTTGTTCATGTGCTATGTTCACCTCCCCCTGAACCCTGCTTCCTGGTCTGAGAATACTTCTCTAGTCATGGGTTCCTGGTTATTTGTTTGGAATCACCTTTTCTTGCCAGTTGAGCAAGGTGTCTTTGGTAGCCAGTGCTATGACGTGACAGCCACATAGTAGAACCAAATAGAACATACAGTGTAGACAGGAATATGACTCCTCCCCAGGGCTCCAGAGACGTCACTCCAAGGACATATCAAAGACCCTCTATTTTCTGATAGCAGATTATTCTCTCTTTATATACATGCTAATTATAAGCCTTTAAATGTGACTTGCTACACCTTGTTTGAAATGATGATTTGTCTTTTTTGTGGTCTTTAAGGCATGGGCTAAGTAGATCCTGAGATCTGAGCAGCTGGAAGTCAGGGACTGTGGGTTATTTTTTTTTCTGGTCTAGCAGATATCCTAACTTTTATTGTTTTTTATTAAATCACAACTGTGTACATTTATGGGGTACAGTGTGCTGATTTGATGAGAATGTGGAATGCTTACATCAAACTGATCACAGCCATCACCTCACATACTTATTTGTTGTGGTCAGACGTTTATACTCTACTCTTAATAGGTTTGTAATTTGCCAAGAGAGGGGAGGGCGGAAGGGCAGGAGGAGGGAGGGTATTTGGTGGGACCTATTATACACAATGCAATAGTTATTTTGTATTTTGTTCATCCTTATGATCCTAGGACCCAACTCAAAGTCCATATTCAGGAGAGACTTTAGTAAGTGAATGAATGAATGAATGAACGAATGAATACAGTCTTCTCATTATTTTGTAATTTTACTTGGCTGCAATTCTAAGATTTCAAAATGTTAATACAGGTATTTCCTTCCTTTTCCCATCTTCAGTGGGTGCCCGTTTATTTACTCATCACTTTCAATGTGTCAGGATGCTAAATGTTTTACTTTCAGTTAAACCTCACATTAACCCCTTGAAGTGCGTACTATTATTATGCCAGTTTCATGGAGGAGAAAACCAAATCTTGGAGTTAGCAAGCAGAATTGTTGGGCTCAAACTCCAGTCTGCTGTGACCTTTCTTTCTTTTTTATCTCCAAGCTTTTATTTGCTCTAAGCACACCTATTGCAGTGCATGGCCTTGCCTCTGGGGATTAGTGGTCTTCCCAGCAGAATTCTGAGGTAGGATCACTATCAATACAAATATTTGTATCTTGTGACACTTTGCTAAGACGAATGTGCTTCAACTCCACCCAGGTAAATAGAAATGATGTAAAGTCTACATCTTATTATGACTTAATAGTATTCCATGGTATACACATACCACAGGTTATTAATCCACTCATGGGTTGATGAATGGAAAAGCAAGGATCCAGTGTAGTCAATACTAATATGTTTTTCAACAAAAAAACAACTACATGCCCGCATAAGAGAAAAACATATGTATATTCAAGTGAGGGGGAGGGGAGAGGAATAGGAGGAAGAGGGGAGGAGAGAGGGAAATTCATAAACTCTTACCTAAGGTGCACAATGTATACCCATATAGCACACCCCTGGGTGAAGAGCTCAATTGCAACTTGAACTTCACCTTAGAAACACAAAAGGTATAATCTAATCATTTCTACACTCATATAATCTAAAATAAAGGAAACCAGAAAACAAATACCCCACCCCCCAATATTTGTATCTTGGCTGCTTCCAGATAAAACAGCAGTTCTCAACTTGTGGGTCAAACGACCCTTTCACGGGGGTTGCCTAAGACCATCGGAAAACTCAGGTATTTACATTACGATTCATAACAGTAGCAAAATTACAGTTATGAAGTAGCAACAAAAATAATTGTACGGTTGGGGGTCACCACAACATGAGGAACTGTATTAAAGGGTTGCGGCATTAGGAAGGTTGAGAATCATGGAGATAAAACCTTTAAAATATTTTAATCCTTGATAAAGATCAAAGGAGCCCAGTATGACCGACAGTCATGTCAGACAGTGAGCATCTGATTGGGGAGTTATTTAACATGGCTAACATGAAAATAAACAATGGATATTTAGACTTTATTTGTACTATAAGTATGTTCCATGATCTGAATACAACCAAGAAGTCTGATTCCACAAATAAAGCTCTGCATTCTTTGTTCTTTCTTTTGATGCTCCAGATGACCAGAATCTTTTGGAAGAGGAGGAGGTAGGCGTGGGGTTGAGCAGCATTTTGGAGCAAGCCGGACCCTGGATTAGAGTGCTGGTGTCCATTTCTGGACAAGTAAGCTCACATAAGTTATGTAATGCTGTTCCTGAGAATTTCCATCTCCTCATCTGTAATATCAGGGTAATAAGAGGAAAGGTACCTTATATGCGGTTGTTGTGAGGATTATACAAGGTTATGTCGGAAGAGCACTTAACGAAGGTGTGTCTCACAGTGAGTGCACAGCCCTTTACCAGCAGCTCTTAATATTCCTCTGAGCCACATAAGCCTGAAACATGCATTGTAACTCAAAGCTTATCAAATGTCTAATAAACACTTGAAGAGTTGTCTAAATCACTAAAGACTAGCCTACTGCTTTATAATGAAGCCAGAACATATGAACAGACGAAAGTTAGGATGATGGAGAAACTCAGGGATTTAGAGTTCCTTCAAATTATTTTGCTAAGAGTAGATAGTGAACATAGGAATTAAAAACTAAAACAAAGTAATTTAAAGACACGGCGAGGAGTCCTTATGAGTCCTTCAGAATACATGAACATATCAGACCTTGCTTCCTCAGCCAGCTCACCCATTGCCACGGCTTCTGTTGTCGCTGATACATCTGAGGTCTCCAGTTCAGCTGTCCAATCCTCATTCTACTCCTTCCCTAAGCTCCAGACCCACATTCCTGCTGTGTCTCGGGCATCAGGTCTTCTATGTTTTGCGATTATCTTGAGCAAGTCACAACCAAACTCCAGCTATTTTCCTTTATTCTCCAGATCCACCCTTGCTGGGCTCCTGCCCCTCTCAATTTCCTGAGAAACTGCAGTCATTTTCCCCTCCTCCCTTTCGCTGGCCATCTCCCATCCAGTAGGTTACAGAATCCCATCAATTGCATTTCTGAAAACCTCTCCCGCCAACCCTCCCCTACAGCCTTCCTGCACCCTTCCTTCTCAGCCACAACGCCACTGTGTCCGGGCTCTCTGGTCCCTGGTTATCCTCCCATGCCTGAAAGGGGAAACCAAAATTTCAACATGGGACCACACTCTCTTACAACCGCTACCACCCAACTTTCTACCTATCTCTAACCTTGTGCTCCCAACTCCCACGCACTTCATGCTGCAGCCACACTGAAAGACACATTTTCTCTAACAAGCCTGGTCATTGTGCTGTGCCTTTGTCTCCCATCCAAGGCCCAGCCCTGCTTAGATTAGGAGATCAGATGAGGTTGGGTGTATTCAGGGTGGGAGGGCCACACACCCCAGGTGCCCTTACGACCTCTATGTACTGCACTGTGGAATGGCCTTTCCCGCTCTGCCCCACCTAACCCTGACCAGCTTCTACTCACCTTCCAACTGCCTACCTGGGAAACCTATTCTAATCTCTCCCCTTCACTTGTGCACTCACACATCTACTCACACAGTTGGCTTTGTCTGTCTATCTATCTAAATTTTTTAATGTCTGCCCCCGACCAGAATGTGAACTCCAGGACACTGGTACAGATATATATTATTTCATCTTGGTAGCTCCAGAGTCCAGCCATCAGTGCCGGGACATGAGTCATATTTGTGGACAGAATAAAACTGACAATAAGAATGTTTTAGCAACATGAGAGCAACAAAATGAAGATTTAAGAAGTTTAAATTGTGTTTACTATTATTTTCTTTTTTATATTTATTTATTTATTTTATTGAAGCATAGCTGTGTACATTAATTCAATCATGGGGTACTACTATTATTTTCAATACACTCCTTTACTTAAAGGATGGGATCTTACAAATGGGGTTACTTCACAAAATCCTACAACTGCCCCTTTGACAATTTATTTTCTGCACTTCCTTCTAAAAAGGATGTCAGATTATGTTACATGCCACAACGATTCTTTCCCCTCCCCTTTTCCTGGCATCCCATAGGCTTCTGATACCCTTTAGAATGAAATGAGAAGACTTTTCCACGGCTTACAACACCCCCACGATCTGCCCTCTGGCCACTTCTCCAATGAAATCTGTGTTATCCTCCCTCACTCCTTCGGTCACATTGTCCATTTACTGTTCCTTATCGTATCACATCTTCTTGACTCAAGGACTTTGCAGCTGCTGCTCCCTGTGCCTAGAATCACCTGCCCAGTTTGTTCCTTTGCTGTCGTTCAACTCTCTGCTCCAGTGTAGCCTTCTCAGAGACCTTCCCTGGCCTCCTTTCATTCTCTGTTACTTTACATCCCGTTGTAACTGCTTTGTTTCTCTTCATTGCATGTATATATTTGTGTGTTATTTATTCTCCACGTCCATCATTAGAAGGGAATTTCTACAAAGTTTAAAACAATCAGGAATTTTGTCTGATTTGTTCTCCCGGTATCTTGACATTTGGCCTGTCTGGAGCACAGTGGGAGCCCAACAAATCTTTGTTAAGTGAACGACCCACACCCTCTTCCAAGGCTAAAATAAAACATGTGAGCTTTTAAATTTTAAAACTAAGGTTTCTTCTGCTATGTTGACTCCTGTTTCCCAAACAAATTTACAAGTTTGCATATGCATACAGGCAAGTGTCTCTATTTATTCATACAAGGCCAGATCCCTCCACAGCAAACACAACCCGCACACCGTTTGGTACTGCATTACCCCCTGCGGGATGTGTGTGCAGCTCTCAGGCCACTCCTGGCACCACAGTATCTGTGACGATCACAGCTCAATGAAACTCATCTACTTATCACATCACTTCTTTCTAGTTCATTTTGCTTTAAATCCTTAAACAAAAATACCAAAAATATGCAGAATCCTATTTCTCTCATGAAACAGTGATACCCTGGTGTTACTAATCTTCAAAAGATTAAATTCAGTAAACAAATAGAAAAAGTAAGCTTTTAAAGAAGCGATCTTCAGATTATGTCTCATAAATACCTGCTTTAGCATCACTTGACTGCTCTGTTAAAAGCAGTACAAATTCCTGGTCTCCATCCACAGCTGACAGTGGAGGTTGGGAGTGTTATCCATTAAGAAGCTCCCTAGGTGATTCTCATGTACATTAAAGTTTAGGAAACACTACCCTAATCATTTTTACACTTTCCAAGTGCATCTGACCTACAGAGAACACACTCGATTGTTAGTGGGTATATCCATATACACACACGAGTGCAAGCTTTGAAAGTAGATATCTTTAGGGTCAAGTGTCTTGCAGTCGGCCACTGTCACATGATTCTACAAGCTCTCTCTTTCTCAATCTTTATAAAAATAGGTAAGGCAAATGTGGCAAAATCATAGCAATTGTTGAAGCCAGGTGGCTATTCTTACATGTACAAGAATAGTACATATTCTTCCAACTTTTCCATATGTTTGAAAACTTTCCTTATGAAAAGTTGAAAAAAAAAAAGTAAGCTTTGGTTCACTCAAGGATTGCAGTCACATGCTGCAGGAAAATAAAATAAAATGAAGCAAGACCCATAAGGTAATGGCCTGGCCAGATGGTCACAGGGAGGACCAAGAGGGCTTAGGGGACTTCTCCTGATTTTTCCCTCAACTGGCTATTAAGACAGCTTTTCCCCCTCAGGGGCCTGCTCAGTGTGTTCAGATGAATCATTTGTGATGCCCCAACTGAACCTCTTCCCAGCAGTCGGTCATGGAAGGAGTGCGGTTCAGGACTCCAGGCGTCAGCAGAAATGTGTAGTTTCCAAATGCACTTGACATTTTTCAAGCACAACTCAATTGCTCTCAGAATTGGCCACTTGTGCCTCGGGAAGGAAAGGCAAATGAGAAGCCCCCAAAGTGCCGTCCTTGGAGTCTGCTAACACTCTAAGAGAGAGAAAGCCAGTCCTTGATGCCTTACGAAGAATAACAGAGACGCTCACACACTTCTTTTCCTTCCTTTCCATGTGGGGGTCGGGGGCTTCGGTCCTGGCACGCAGCATCCTGTGAGCCCAGGTCCAGGGCTCACGATTGCACAGCTTAGGCTAAGCCAGAGTGGGTCTTCTGTGTGCTCAGCTCTGGTGGCTGGGTCTTGGTGACTTCTTAAGAAGTCGATGATCATCACATCACTCTAAACTATCAGTCTTTTTGGTAAATGTCATTACTTTTCCTCGTGTGAAAACAAAACCGTTTCATGAGTCCCAGCGAGCATACCTAACAGCCTCACATGCATTCCTTCAAATGTGGTACATGACAGCAGATGCGGATTTGAGGCAGAATCTTGGTAAGCCAGGCTTCGGTTTCAAATTGGCTTAGAAAATTAAGGGCATGCATTGTCTCTGATTAAACAACCACAGAAGATTTTAAAAAGAAGGCTACCAAACAAAAAACTCATGCATAACATCCATGCATGAAGCGCCCCTCCATTCAAAATGCTGTGAATTTTATTTTATTCTTACGATACAGAGGAAGCTTGAATAATCTGGAGTGGAAGCTTAGAGAAGTGGCAGCTGGCTAAACTACCTGAGGTCCTGTGATTTCTTTTCCTTTTTTCCCCCCAATGAGACAAGTAAACTCAATCCTTAACCCCAAACCCTACCAAAGAAACAAATACAGAAAATTTCTTAATGCTAAGTTCCATTTTCAGCGTGTGAACAGTGGGATCTCCCTGTTTTCTGTTGGTTTGGCTTTATTCCCAGGGGAAAATCCCAGCAGGGCTGTACAACAGACATGCACCATACAAATAATTGTGCCGCCTCAAGTGCAAAGGTCAGGCCTCTCTCTCCCTCTTTCTCTCTCTGTCACTCTGTATCCCACTATCTCATCCCAGGGTAGCATTCTACTAACCAGGATGACTAATGACTAACAGGGCAGAGGTGTTATTCCCCCCACTCATGAAGTTTGCTGCAGCAAATGTTCTTCTTGAAACACAGCAAAAATCTTGAATGGTCTCAGTGTAACACCGTGTGGAAAAAAAAGCAACTCTGGTTATCAGGGAAACCAGGTGTTGACTGTTGTTCTACTGAGAAAATTGACCTCCCCAGTAAATAAACTCATGGATACTCAGAGGAGTGGATGAAAATATTGATACACAGCCCATTAATCCTTAAAATATTTTGAATGCCATATATTCGGTGGCTGAAATTTCATTCAATGCCAGAGAGAGAACAGAGGCAGAAACCCCCCCTCAGTGAGGGCGACTGGGTGTGCACTAGAAAACTCAGGATTTCATTTCATTTCACTGGTGCTGGCCATGCCCTTTGAAGCATCAGGTTTATTGTCTCTAAGAGTAAGTTTAATAAAGAGGCAGCCCATAAAGGGTACTGTAGCATGTAAAGTTACTGTAATTGGGTTTTCAGGAGTTATGATAAGGCATTTAGCTGGAGAGAGGTTAAATAACCACCACACTTTCTGGCACTATTATTAGGATCTTCAGTACAGAGAAAGAATGGTCGTGCTTGAGGGAGAATGTGATGGGAAGGTCCCTGAGACAGAGAGAGACAGAGACAGGGGCACAGAGGGAAAAGAAAAGAGGAAGAGAGAGCAGCACGTGGGTTGAGATGCAACAGGAGGAAGAGATCATGAGAACGCGATGCTGGACTGCCCTGCTGAGCCCTACGCAGAACAGCAAAACGAGGTAACCTCGAAACGTTCCAACCTTGTGTTCCTGTCTGCAAATGTAAATGGACACAGTACAAAAAATCAAGTGTAAAAATGAAAAAAAAAACAGAAAACAAAAAACTTCTTACCCTCTTGAGCAATAGACTGGTAAATGCTCGATGCTTATAGTAAGACTTCTACCCTTCCATGTCAAATGCCTTTATTATTAATTAATTAATTAATTAAAAAACCCAGTAGGATCATACCCAGTTGCAGGCTGTTTTAAATCATACAAATTTTCGACTCAGACAAGCAGAGTTTGAATCCTGCCTCCTACCCTATCACTGTGGGCAAATTACCTAAACCTCACTAGGGGGTTGAGAATGATAGATAATACCTAATTCATGGGCTTGTTGCGGGGGACTGGTGAGTTTACTCACAGGAAATGCTTAGCATTGAGACTGATGTCTAATGAATGGTCAGTAGATACAGCTGTTACGTGCTGAGGACAGAATCTAAGTTTAGTATACAGGAAGTCCCTATATACCTATAGGGTTATAAACAAGATAGGTCCCCTGGGTTTGTTCTTGAATTGACTTTGTATGTAAGTGCAAGTCGTATGTAAGTTGGATGTTTGTAACTCAGGAACCGCCTGTATCTTGCTTTTTACTGAATCTACTTGATCTTGCCTAGTTCCCAGCTCATTTAAAATATTTGTTGAATGAAGAGGTTGTTCTAATTAGCATGGGGACTTGAGAATTATAGGCATCTCGGCCCTCCCTCCCCTACGTAGTTTTATTAGGAAGAGAAGGGAGTGGAGAAATTACTAATGTCCCTGTTCTCTTCTTCCAGCTGGGAATTTATGTATGCTTGGGTTGGGAAGTGAACTGTTGCTTTTAAACACAGAACTTAAAACAATTAAAAAAAATTTCTACTTCCCAAGTTTCAAAAACAAGAAACCAATAACCCAATTAGAACAGTTCACAGTCTATTTCATATCAAGGTTCTCTAAGTTTAGACTTAAACCAATTTTGATTTAAGGAAAAATAAGCTTTCAAGGCTTCTCCTCCCTGAACCTTTCAGCTCGTAGGGGACTGCCACTACATTTGCAAACGCCATGAACAACAGGAAAATCCTTTATTTTACCCTCTTCAAAATTTGCAGTCTAACCAAAAATACTCACAGCTGGAATAATTAGCAACTCAATTTATTGCCTTCCGTTTTCTAAATAGAAGCTTCCATTCTTGATATTTAAATAGTGTCACACTGTGATGTAACATAGCAGTTTTTCATGGTACCACTTTTTTTTTTCCTCCATAAAATGATATACTGCACAGTGTGATAGGCAAGGTCTCTGGAGGTCAATAAAGAAACCCAGTGTTTTGTGAGCAAATTCATTTCAGAGTCTTTGGGACGAAATGAGAAATCTTTTTTCCCCACTGGCGTTGTTAACTTGGTGACTTTTTTCAAGTTAATTGGTAACAGTCTTGATATAGTAGGGGAAAAAAAACAAAGACTTCTGACTTTGACTTCAAATTTGACCTTGACTTTGCCATACACTACCATATGGGAGTGCAGTCGAGACAGCTGTTTCAAATGGACTCATTCTCTTGCCCTGGCAGCCAGAGGTGGTGAGGAAAGACAGCATACCACCAGATACAAGTGACGTGCAGAATGATTTCTCCCATCGTGTTTACTGCCTGTCCCCATCAGGGGGTCAAAGAATATTCGAGCTGGGGCCTTAGGGTATATCCCTTTATCATATTCTGCTTTGTGCTATTACATTTGTTTTGCATGTCTGGCTTGTCTCCTCAGCCAAACTACAAAGGCAGGCCCTCTATCATTTGCTTCCTGGAATCTTTCACTGTTCACGGTAGTTGCTCAGAAGGTCTGCTGCAGGAATTCACCGACGACGATAGAGTGTGAAAGCGCAGGCTTTGGAGCCAGGCACACTTGGACTCAAATCTCAAGTCCACAGGGAATTGCAGGATGGATAGTGGGTCTCAGAGGCCTGCTTAAAAAAATGGGAGATGATGAACTTGAAAACAATCTGTGAGCACAGACAGTGCCCCAGTGTTTAATACATATATGTACTATCCAGGGATACGGGTTCCTTTATTAAAAGGATTTGTTCTGTAAAATTTGGATTCAATCAAAAGGTTACATTCAAGGATCCAGAAGGCCACATGTGGCCCTGAGGCCGTGGATCTCCACCCCTGAATCACAAGTCACAAGTCGGCCAATATTTATTGAGCATGGAATATGCATTACATGGTGCCAGATGCTTTGGATAAAATGGCAAATAAGTTCTTATGTTCATAGGGAATTTCTAATCGGAGAGAGAGAGAATAATTAACACTCAAGTCCAGGTAAACAACAAATACATGAAATAATTACAAAATGTAGGAAGTGCCACGAAGGGAAGAAGGGATTGAGAGAGAGAGAGAACGCCAGCATCTCGGTGGGGCCACTCGCCTCTCAGCAGACGATCAGGAGTACGGGGTCGTGTGAGGGTAGGAAGCAGCTCCCCACCTGAGGAGTGATGAAAAGAGCTCCCCGCAGAGGAAACAGCACGTGCAAAGGCCTGAAGGGGGAGACCTAATTTTTGAGGATATAAAAGGACAATGTGGCTAGAACACAGTGACCCAGGGGCAGGTGGCAGGAAGAAGAGGCACGCAGGATGAGGCATGTTACATGCCTTGAGACTGTGGGATCTGGATTTTTCTATCAACTATTAAGGATTTTTTTTTTTTTTTTTGCAGTTTTTGGCCGGGGCTGGGTTTGAACCCACCACCTCCGGCATACGGGGCCAGCGCCCTACCCCTTTGAACCACAGGCGCCGCCCATGTTAAGGATTTTTTAACTACACCTTGTCTTTGAGTTAAAAAGTACATCTGGGAGCGTCCTGTCTGATGAATGACTACGGTAGAAGACACTCCAGTGGAATCCAGCGCAGACTCCTGTGATTACAACAAAAGAAAACAGGAAGGAAAAGCTAGGCGATTTTCTTTGACCTCTGCCTCGAAGCTTTGGTTCCTTTGGTTTTTGTCCAGAATAGTTTGCCCAGCTCTCAGTATCGCACTTACTCCTCCATCTACATTTGGATATAGTTAGGCATCAACAGTTTGGCATGAGCAAAACACAGTTTTAGATTTTCATTCCAAACTTCCCCTTTCCTCCAGGCGTCACCTGTATCCGTCGCGCAGGTGGCAGCCCGAGGACATGGACTGTGGAGAAGAAATGTGCGTGCAGGACGGATATTAGAAGGTGTCCGGGGCCCGTGGGGGCGTCCGGAAGAAGGCTGAGTGGCGGGGCCTTGGTTAATCCCGTGGGGCTGGGACGCCTCTGCCAAGCGGTTCTAATTTGGGCTGAGCCTTCACCCTCTAAGCTGGACCAGTCACTGGGTGTGGGCTGTTCCCAGAGGAAGCGTCTCCAAGAGGGATCGGCTGGGATCAGTCGGCTGCCAACACTCCCAGTAGCTGGGGGGGGAGGGGGTGATGCTTCAGTCCTGGAGGGTGGCATGTGGGTGGGTGCTGTGCCATCTTCCTCACTAGGCTTCGCCATGGTTCCTGTCCTTCTCTCACCCCCAATCCAAAACCAGTTGCTTTCCTCTCTGCCCTCAACATGTCTCCGTCCTTTTCTTCCCATTGACTGTCAACATCACCTTACACCTGGCCTGCTGCTTCCAGCAGCCTCTCCACAAGTCCTTGCTTCCACGCTTGCCCATTACGTCCTTCTCACAGGAGTTGGTCATCGTCTACACACACAAATCCAATCAGATTACTCCTGCTAAAGTCTTCAAATTCCCTACACTGAGAAGAAACCCGGCCCGCCATCATGGCTCACAGGGCATCTCTTTACGGGCCAACGCCATCTCTCCCCATCTCCACATGCTCCTCTCCTGAGTTGTCTGCCACACTTTTTGCTGTTCCTTAACGAAGCGCAGCTCTTCCCCACGTGAAGGCAGTCGTACTGTGTTTCCCCAGTCTGGAAAGTTCTTTCCTCAGAGCTTTGCATGGCCCCTCCTTCTCGGGTCTGTCACATCTCCCCCAGAGCTCGCTTCCTCAGAAACTCTTCCCAAGGTTACATCCTGAGAATTGTGGTATGAAGGCCCACCCCCTCGCCCTCTGTTGGGACAACCCCTTCTGCACGAATCCGCTCTAGTAGCTATGTCCTTCCTTTCCAGTTTGTCATCGGCTTTCCCCCGGCGTGCACATTCCACGAGGACCAGGATTCAGCGTCTTCCTCACCACTGCACTCCCGAGCTTCTGGGAGAACCTGGCACACGTGTGGTGCTGCACCAATTTCTAGTAAAAGCACGAACCAATACAGATACGGCAAAGTTCTTGAAAAGACCATTTTATATTGTCCGTAGGAGGTGACGGACTTACAAGGTTTTCCGTCTGCTCTCAGAGGCAACGCTTCTATCTACTTGCCCTGCGCCGTCTCCTTCCTTTAAAGGGTCCCCTTCCCTCTGGCTTTCAGGATTTCAGTAAACAAGATCATGTTCTCATCATTCCTACACATGGTTATTTTACATCCTTTGAGAAACTTTCATCTTCCTGTTCTGAGGAGCCTTTTGGTGTATTTCGTGAGAGCCTCTCCACTTCCTGATTTTTTTTTTTTTTTTGTAGAGACAGAGTCTCACTTTATCGCCCTGGGTAGAGTGCCGTGGCATCACAGCTCACAGCAACCTCCAGTTCTTGGGCTTAAGCGATTCTCTTGCCTCAGCCTCCCTAGTAGCTGGGACTACAGGCGCCCGCCACAGCGCCCGGCTATTTTTTTTTTTTTTTTTGCAGTTCGGCTGAGGCCGGGCTTGAACCCGCCACCTTCGGTATATGGGGCTGGCGCCCTACTCGCTGAGCCACAGGAGCCGCCCACTTCCTGATTTTTTTGTGTAGAGACAGAGTCTCATTTTATCGCCCTGGGTAGAGTGCTGTGGCATCACACAGCTCACAGCAACCTCAACTCCTGGGCTCAGGTGATTCTCTTGCCTCAGCCTCCCAAGTAGCTGGGACCACAGGTGCCCGCCACAACGCTCGGCTATGTTCTGTTACAGTTTGGCCGGGACTGGGTTCAAACCCCTCACCCTTGGTATATGGGGCCGGTGCCCTACCCAACTGAGCCACAGGTGGTACCCCTTGATCTCTTAAATTGGAATCTCCTCAACTTTTCTGTCATTCTTGAAGGATGATAATCATGTTGATTATTTCCACCTGGACACCCAAGGGCTCTGGAAAATAGTGGGGCACTGCACTTTTGATTGGTTTCTAATATTCCACTAAGTGATCTCTAGGCCAGGTCCTGGTTTGGAAGGATTTTTGGTAAATGTTCTTGCACTTTGTCTATCATTTCTCTCTCCACCCACAGAGAAGTTTATCTTATAGGTTTGATAACCTCTGCAAATATGAAGATTTTATGGTTCATTTTCTCTTCCAAAGCATTTTTAATAGAATATGATCAGAATGGGTTTCTTCTTGGAAAAATTCTATGTTTAGCTTCTTTCACCCAGAAAAGAATCCATTTATCTTTTTCCCTTTCGCCCAGCTCTGTGAGGAAGGAGACCTGCCTGACACTCCTTTTTCCCCTTATCTTTGGTGCTTCAGTAACTACATGGCAGTTTGCAGCATTCGTGAACCATGATGCTGAATGGGGATCGCGTTGACAGTCTTTCAGATGTTAACGTGGTGCGCACTTGGATTCGTTTACCGGTATTAATCAAACCATGGGTATTGCTATTTTGTGTTGTGACTTCATAGTTAACCATTTCAAGACATCTTTTGGGAAGAGACTTTCTTTCCTAGCACCTTTCTTGCTTGGAAAAGACTAGAGTGAGAGACTGGTTCTCCAGCCTGATTATCTCATCTCTCTTTTTCACACTGGGGGGTGGGGCACACTGATCCTCCCGCTGTTTTCTCCAAGTAATTAATTAATTAAAATATTTTTCATTGAGCTAAAGCTTACATGACATTAACCATTTTAAAGTATATGATTCAGTGAGTCAGTGTATTCACAAGGTTGTACAATGACCATGTATATTTAGTTCTAAAACGGGGGTGTCCAACCTTTTGACCTCTCTGGGCCATGATGGAAGAAGAGTTGTTCTGGGACACACATTATATACACAAACACTAAAGAAAGTTGATCAGAAAAAAGAAAGTCCCTGAATAATTTTTGTGATATCTGCCACCACTGATAAGCCAAAAAGTCCTCACATAATAATCCTAATTATGCAGCTCAGAGAGTTTTTAAAATCATGGGGCAGGTGTCAAGTTTTTATCAGTAATACAGAAAATGTACACATCTGAGTAATAAAACATCTTTGGTTTCTTTGATATTTTTTATTATAAAAGTAAAAGTAGGCAACATAAAACTAGTGGAATCTTTGGCATCATATTTGAGAGATGAATGCGTCAATATCTTCTTCAATGGAAATAGCTGCAATTCTCAGGGAGCTCTGAGGGTGCCCAGCAGATAGTCTGCTTCTAATTTTACTCTTACTGTGCTTCATTCTTAAAAACATTTGCATGCACATAGGGTCTACCAAAAAGCGATGACATGAATAAGGTGAGATGGTGAAGTGAGGGATCTTGGTCTCGGGGAAGATCGGCCCTACAAAAGTCCAGAAAAGAGTCCTGATCGAATTTTTCCTTAAGGAGGATGTCAGACAGCAGCTCTATGCCTTCCATTTGAAGATTGGCAGGTAACATATGTGTATTTATGTCGACTGAACATGGAGATGTAAATACACCAAAATATTTATTATTTTCCCAGAAATCTTGAAATCTGTTTTCAAATTCTTATATCAAATTGAAAAGCAAGGCTGCATATTTTTTGCTATTCACAAGACTGTGTTTAGCCAACATGTCGAAATGCATAAAATTGTTTGCCTTAATATGAGCTTGTCACAATTTCAGTGTCATTTGGAATGCTGTTATGGTTTGAAACATTGTATTGGTAAATTGGTATTCACCTTAAAGGTACATGTTATTAAGCTTATTTCAATGAGCCATTAAGTCCACTAAAAATGCTAAATCTGTGAGCCACTTTTCATCATCAAGTTCTGGCACAAATTTGGTTTTTGATACCATAAACTACTTGACAACATGTCACAAATCATAAAATCTTTTCAGCATTTGATCTTGACTTAGCCATCTTACTTCTAAAAAGCAAATGACGTTACCACAGTCAGCATTGATGCTTTTACTGAATTCCTGGAATTGGTAATAATTTAATCCCTTGGCCCTTATGAAATTCATAGTTTTGATGATGATCTGTGTGACATTATCCATTTTTAAAGCTTTTGTACATAAATTTTCTTGATGTACTTTGCAAGATAGTTCACCAAACTTGAGTTTGGGGTGGCAATTGCATCATCTTCTATTAATTTTATAAGTCCCTGTCTTTTACCTACCATGGGGGGCACCATTAGTAGCTATAGCAGTTATGTTGACAGTAGACAAAATCCCTTTAACCTACTTTAACTGCTTCATAGAAATCTCTTGATTTAGTAGTGTCTTTTAGTGGCACTGAAGAAGGCATCATGTTTCTAATAAATACCTCTAATAAAAATGGCAAATTGAGCTGTATTTGTAGCACCAGTGCTGTCATCCATTACCAAGTATAAACATTTTAAATTAGCAGCTTTCCTTTCCAAACTTCTTTCAACAGATTTTCCAGTTTCTTCAATTTGCCTGACTATAGTCTGGTGAGATAAATTGATTTTAGAAATATCCTGCCCTTTATTTTTTTCAGGGCAAATTATATTTGCCATGTTTTCCATACATTGCTTAACAAATTCACTATCAGTAAATTGGTTTCTATTTTTATTTTTTGCTGCCACACAACTAGCTTTTACAATGGAATCTAAGTTGTAACTTTGAAAACAATTTTTGTCGAGAAGAGAGACATTTTTTCAGTTCTGCTTATTTTGTCTTTACGACACAATGGTAGCATCCTTTTTGGTATATAATGATTTTTCTAACTATCGTCTTTGAAAACTTACACAAATTCCCTACAAATTAAGCAGAGTACCTTAATTGTTTGCTTTAACAAAAAGTTATCATCCGTCTACTTTTCATGGAACAATCTTCCTTCATCTATAATTTTTCTTTTGAGGGGGTTCTGTTTTCTTTTAAGATGCAGAAGTCATGCTGGGATTAAAAAATAATAATAGATAAAGGACTATATTTACTTCCATTGTGAAAATTCATTGACAAGAAAAGAGAAAGCAAGGTTTGGGCCCTTCATACCTCAGCTGGTGATGCAGGGCGAGGTGGGGGACTAATTATAAAGTGTGGTGAGTGATGTGTGGCATCGCCAAGGTGTGGAAGTACTTTTAATAATCAAATTAGAAT
This sequence comes from Arctocebus calabarensis, assembly GCA_963573935.1. Classification (NCBI taxonomy): domain Eukaryota; kingdom Metazoa; phylum Chordata; class Mammalia; order Primates; family Lorisidae; genus Arctocebus; species Arctocebus calabarensis. The sequence goes on along the minus strand of CAUYON010112197.1, from coordinate 5,552 downwards.
GTACACTTGACTTTAAACAACACGAAGCACCTAACATTGCAATGGTCGGATGAAAGATTATTGATAATTGCTGCCTCGCAAAGTCACCACGAGCTCACATTATGTCTGATGGTGTCAATTCAATGGTCTGTGCTTGGAAGATAACAACACGTATAAAACTGAAGCCACACATGTGGACAATAGTGAGAGCATACGTGTGTTTATTTTATGCGACATTGCCACATGACATTATCACCTACAGCGTTCACACTTGGGAACCTCTCAATTGAGTTCCAAGAAAAAAATCATTTAAAAAACTTATCATGTTTTAAATAAGTTTCTGGGCTGTGGGTTGGATATCCCTGTTCTAAAATGTTTTCATCATCCATCATAAGCCTCATATTCATTGAGCAGTAACCTCCCACTCCCCCATTCTCTCATCACCTGTTCTTGGCAATCTGGTTTCTGTCCCTATAGATTTTCCTATTCTAGATATTTCATATAAATGGCCTCACATAATACATAATCTTTTATGTCTGGCTTCTTTTCATTTAGTGTAATATTTTCAGGTCCATCCCCACTGTAGCATGATAAGTGCTTCATTCCATGTTATGGCTGAGTAATACCCCAGTGTGTGCACCCATCCTGCTTCTTATTTATTCATTCATCCATTAATGAATATTAGAGTTGTTTCCACCTGTTGGCTATTGTGAATAGTGCTGCCAAGAACACTGGTGTGCAAGTGTCTGTCTGAATACCTGTTTTTAATTCTCTGGGGGATCTGTCTGGGAAGGGAATAGCTAGATTGGATGGTAACTCTATGCTTAAGTTTTTAAGGACCCGCTAGCTGGTTTTTAAATGAGTCCAGTCAACATGGAATTCTCCAGCAAGGTCAAATTCTGGTTGTCACTAAACATTCTGCCACTTTTCTTGCGTCCTACCCATGTCCTGAGCTTGTTTTTAAACACTTTTATTTAATCACAAACAAGTATCACCAACATAGTTAGCAGAAAGAGTAAAAATACTTCATACCTTACAAAATGTCTTGAGCATTCCCAACCCAGCAGGCTCTCATTTCAGTAAAGAGTTTTTAGTGAGAGCCTAGTAGGGTTTATATTCTAGAAATCTATCCATCCATGGCATTTTTATTAAAAAGGCTTTATTGTTAGCACAAACCCTGAGCATTGCGTTATAAACAGCACTTAATCACCAGGCCCAAATATTGCCTAACTTGATGAATGAGTCTGGGTATGGAGGAATTTAAAAAGTTTAGGCTGAGAGAGAAATTAGATTTTATTGTAGACAGCAAAATCTTGAAGTTTTTTCTTGCAAGGGTTTGAAGAAATTCTAGCCTTCTTACTTCTGCTGTGAGATCAGAGAGGATCTGAAATATAACATCTGAAGGTGTGATTTTGGATCACCAAGTATATTTTTATATTACTAGCTTTAGGTACAGAAAAAGTTTCATGACAAACACTGGAGTAAACAAATTAAGGGGATTACTGCAGCGCTTCACAAGTCTTTAATACTTAAATATCCTATGTATGTCCCACTATTCAACAATATTTATCACACTACTTACTTATTAGCCCACATCAATTTTATAAGTACCCTTTTTCCCAGTCTTAAAACTGGCATCGCATGGTAGACTTTTTTTTTTTTAAATTTCAGGTTAATGTGAGGGTACAAACAACTAGATTATAATATTTGCATTTGTTAAGTAGAGCCCCTCTTGCAGTTGTGTCCCACACTCAAGAAGTGTGCCAATACCTGTAGGTTGTGTGTGGGGCACAACCTAAGGGTATTGGCACATTTCCCAGCACTGTCTTCTGAGGGGTAGTCTGTTCTAGAATGCCTGCACATCCTTGCTTTGCTAGCATTTTCTTATTATTTTGCTATTGTCTGGAGTCCCCTTTCACTGGGGTGGCTCTCACTGTCCTGTTAGGCAGAACTCAGACACCGTTCCAGCCACTCAGGCTCCAGACATTGTGCCCCATTAAGTGAGGCACACCCATCCCCCTCCCTCCTCTTTTCTGCCCCCTCCCTCTTTGCTCCCCCCCAACTTGAACAAAATTGAGTTTTTGTCTTACTTGAGTGTGTATGAGATCGTCTACTGGCTTCATATTAATGGTATTCTTTATTTGAGAAATCAAGTTCTAATTCATTTCTATTTCTAAATGATTACACTAAGGTTCAGAAAGAAGTGAAAAACCAACTAACTAAAAATCCCTTAATAGTCATTTTTGTAGGTGCTCAAGACCCATTTTCTAGGTAGATAAAGGAAAGATAGAGAAGCAAGAAGTTATATCAATAGTACAAAAATTAAAGGAGACAGATTAAGTGTTTTATGGAATTTGCTCAAGGCCTAGAAAGGGAAACAAAATGGGTTGATCTGAATTCTTGCATAGCTACCAGCCATCCTTAAGTCATCAAAGCAATCCTAGATGTAGGGGCTGGCAGAGGTCAAAGAAAACAAAAGAAAAAAAGAAAACAGCTGCTTATTTTCACGTATTATAGATTTTTTTCTTTCACATCAACAGAATGTAGAGTTCTAGCATTTGAAGCACTGTTGCTTCTTTTTAACCCTCAAATAAAAGATGGTTATCTTTAATATAGTTTATTTTTCCATTTGAATTTACATCAGGCCCTTTGAGGCATGAGCAAACATAAAAAAGCCTATCAGCATATTTACCCACGTTTCTTTACACGTGTAATAGCCATAGGTACGTTATTTTCTTCCTATTTAGCACTCTTCGTGAAATGATATAAGAGCTCTTCAGGGATATTAATTAAGCTTTATAGCAAGCCCTGTGACACATCTGTCTGCCCACATACATCTGTTGGACACTCAGAAAGGCCTGCTTTGCAGAAGTGTGCCATTTAAGTGTGTTTGTAGGCCAGCCACATACCCACTGATGACACACAGAACAGATCCATACATTTCAGTCATCAAAAAAAAAGTGCCATTAAAAAGGGCAACCATCATTTAGCATCAACACATAAATATCGCTGTAACACTTAATAAACTCTCAAGCAGATCCAGCAGCAGCATCCCCATCACAAAAACAGGTCCCAGGGAAGCAGGTTCTGAAAGCCTGGCTTCCTTGAAAGGTTCGTGGTTTCTTAAACGCTGGGTTTCCGAAGGCCCCAGGCGAGGCTTTTTAAAAATGCAAGTGTCAAGGAAAACTGTCACGCATGTTTGCTTTAAGTACCCGAAAAGCTTGTCACTGCCATCTTGGAAGTCCTGACGAAGAGGCAGTTGGACACGCGGAGGCCTGGTACATTGAAAACTGCCTGACAGGGAGGTGGCACGTTGGACTAAAAGGCAGGTGCCCGCCTTTGGGCAATTTCTTTGCAAGTGGCAGAATTAAATAAAACCTAAAGGTGAGTCTGATGGGTGATGGAAGGGGAGGCTGCCTTTGCAGACTTCTTAAAGGCTTGGTCTTGAACGAGGCTCTTTAGGTTTTGCTTGACAAGAGGTTCAGTGGTTGCATGAAGAACAGAGTCATGTGTGCATTTCAGCGGAGGGAAGAAAGGAAGACAAGGGACAGTAGAGATGGCGAGGGGAGGAGTGAGCAGGAAGGAGGAAGGTCAGGGTCAGGCAGCACCCAGGCAGCACCTGCTGCTTCTGGGAGGGTGGACGGGTGGTGGGTAACAGACCCCCTGCTGGCAGCACGTGGGGCTCAGAGCCCTGCTGCCCACCTGTGTCCCGGGCAGCCTCCAGTAAATGACTCACTGTGGTTACATCTTCGTTTCCTTATCGGGAAATGGTGACAGTGACTGGAAGGATTTCTTAGGAATACCGTGTGGATAAATAACTGACACTGAGTCATCCTCAGTAGAGGTTGGCTGTTTCTGTTATGAAGATAATCATGCATGAAGCCCACATACTGCCCACCTCAAGTACTTGCCCCTCTCCTTTTATTTCCTCTTCTCCCTTCTGTCTTCCCTCCCTCCCTCATTTCTTCCTCCCTCTGTCTCTCCCTTAAATATCAGACCCATTGTTTGACTCATGTGTACTTTTTGTTCCTCTTTTTCAGGTGTATACACCGAGGTCTTTCCTCCTCCTCATGGCAAATCCAACCCTAGCACCCTCTTGCATAGATCCTTTTTCGGGCTTCTGTCCCACACAAAATAAATCTTCCCTGATCTGGGCCATGAGACCTTCCCAACACTGTCTTCGGAGGGGTAGTCCAATTGTTCTAGAATGCCTGCACATCCTTGCTTTGCTAGCACTTTTTTATTATTTTGCTTTTGACTGGAGTCCCCTTTCACTGGGGTAGCTCTCACTGTCCTGTTTAGGAAGAACTCAGACACCATTCCAGCCACTCAGGCTCCCCTGGCCAAGTAGATGTGGGTGTTTCCAGCACCCCATGCCCTCTTATACTCCTCTGAGCTGATGTCCAGCTTGCAACATTCTATACCTAAATAAACGGTCTGCTCTGTGGCCCTCCTCTCACTGGACTGTGATTCCCATAGGGGGGGCCACATCTTCTCCAACCTTTACCCTCATTGCCATGGTGCTCAGCCACTAGTCAGACCTCTACAAATGTTGGCTGAATTTAGCTAACATTTTACAAATACAGCTGGTAATGGGATTACCAATAGGAGGTGGGAAATACAACAATCTTTATTTAGCATAAAATTGGAGTTTCAGATAAGGTAACTATATAAGTTTGGCCTGAGGGCCTCTTATTGACAGAGCCCTCACATGCTTATTTCACAAAAGAGGCTGTCTCCCTTGCTTGATTTTCAAGCCCTTGATCACAATGTTCTTCTGTAATAGTTAGAACAATAATACTGCTGTACTAGGCATTTCTCTAGGGATTCAGAAAGGTGACTGAGTTATCTTAGACATTCTCATCACATCCCTGTTAGGTAGATAGAGGCAAAGTGGATAAGGAGAAGAGGCAAATTCAAACATTGCCAAATTATAAATGAGAAGAGAAAACGTTAGATGTTTGAGTCACGTGGGCCACAGTGCAGCACAGTTTGGGAGTAGAGAGAAAGGGCCCTACGGCTACAACCGAAGGAAACAGGAGAGCCAGATTTCCCTACAGCTACGCCTCTTTCTTGCACTTTCTTGCCTGGCAGTTAAGAAGGGGTGGAATTCTTAGGGTATTCAAATATCTAGTATATTATTCCTTGAAAAAGAAAATTCGCTCAATGCTATGTCTACACCATAAACTTCAGAGCTCTTATTTTCAACCCATAGAAGAAATTCAGGCCATTAAAGATGAAGGAATAAAGAGCGATCATAACATTTGAATGGAGATGAACATAATTTGGTACAATCTATCAAAATTCAAAATACACATTATGCATACCCTTTGATCTAGCAATTTTACTTCCAAGAATTTAACTGTTGAATATAATCATATAAGTATGCAAAGAAAGACATATATGCAAAATCTTTCATTACAGTTTTGTTTGTAACAGCAGAAAGATGAAAGCAATCTAAATGTCCATCAACAGGAGACTGGTTAAAAAATACATTCCTGGGATCTGATCAAACTAAAAAGTGCCTGCACAGTCAAGAACACAGTAAGTAAAGCAAGCAGATGGCCCTCAGA
>CAUYON010112196.1:0-33315 GCA_963573935.1 Arctocebus calabarensis | reverse complement strand
AGCCTCAAGCTGTCACCCTGGATAGAGTGCTATGGCATCACAGCTCACAGCAACCTCCAATTCCTGGGCTCAAGTGAGTCTCCTGCCTCCGCCTCCCAAGTAACTGGGACTACAGGCGTCTGCCACAATGTCCGGCCATTTTTTGGTTGCAGCCGTCAGTGTTGTTTGGCAGGTCCCGGATGGATTCGAACCCACCAGCTCAGATGTACGTGGCTGGCGCCTTAGCCCGTTGAGCCACAGGCACCGAGCCGATTTGGCAATTTCTTAACTGGTGAAAATAGAACCACATATGACCTACCAATTCCACTCCTAGGTACATATTCAAAACAATTGAAAGCAGGGTCTCAAATAGATTTGTACACTGATGTTCATAGCATTATTCACAATAGCCAAAATCTGTAAAGAATATAAATGGCCATCAATGATAAAGGGATAAACAATATGTAATGTATACACACAATGGGATAGTCAGTCATAAAAGGGAATGAAGATTTGGTATTTGCTAAAATGTGGATGGCCCTTGAAAACATTATGCATAAAGAGGTAAGCCAGATGCAGAAAGACAAGTATTAACTGATTCTATTATACACCTCTGATGTACTTAAAATAGAAAAATTCATAGAGACAGAAAATAGAATGGCAGGGGCTGGGAGGCTGGAGGAAAGTAGGAGTTATTTTTCAGTAGGCATTAAGGTTTTTGGAAGACAAAAAGTTGGGGGTATAGATAATGGTGATGCCACTAAATTATATGCTTAAAATTGGTTAAAATAATATTATGTTATATTTAGTATATTTTTCTTCAATAAAAAAGTTAAAGGAGTTTCTTTCATAAGTGGCTTTTTTATGAATTTGCCCAAATGGGGAAATATAAGATACAGCATTTGTTTTTGTAAAAATTTCATGGGAGTTATAGTGAAATACATTCTGGGAAAAGTTGATCTTCTATATAACAAAGCTATAGATCAGTGTGTTAACTTGGGACTTTAACCATATGAAAGGTGTACAGTCCCTCCCAAATTAAAACTATAATGAGAGGCAATTTTTAGCTTCCATTGACAAATACCAAAATTAAAATAACACACTGTGTTGTGAGGCTGTGGAAAAATAGGCAAGCTCATAACTCATATGGTATTTATAATATAAACAGGTATAAGTTCTGCAGAAGCAATGTATAAATATTATGCGTATACTCAAAATATAAATGAGTATTCCCTTTTGTTCCCTTTGTTTAAATTATTTCATTCTAGGAATTTATGTTACACAGATATTTGCATATGTGTGAAATACTATACCCACAAAATTACTCACGGCTTTATAGTTTGCAATAGCAAATGTTGGAAAAAATTCTAAATTTCTATAACTAAGGACTGTATGAAGAAATTTTAGAATATCTAAGTAATGGTATACTATGTAGCTGAAACAAAAAACAAAAGAAAAAGGCATTCCATTTTTGACAATTATAGATTAACTTATAACAGACCAACCCTCCCCCACTAAGAACAACCATAATAGCTACATTACAAAGAAATGTCTAGGCAACAGAGAGCTACCAAAGTAGCCAGGACTTGAACGGCTTTGAGGAAAAGGGAAACTGAGACGATTCCTCATCTGCCATTTGCAAGAGGTACGAACAAAGAGGCTGAGAAAATAAGCAAAAAGCAACTACTAAGACACAGAGAAACTGAGGACAGCTTTCAGCAATTTCAAAATCTAGTGAGAGGAAAAAAAACTGGCATTCAGGGCTCTTAACAGATTGGGGAGATGAGGAGCTAAGAGGAAGGCAGCAGCAGTAAGTGAGGCTGACAACGTGTGGCTTTTCTGAGCGAAGTATGTGCTAATCCCCAATTTGCTTTGACCAACAGAAGCTTAGCAGAATGTGGCAACCAAGAAGTTTAGGGCTTTTGGCAATTTCACAATACTGGGGAGATTTTTAAAAAGGAAAATTCAGGGCCTTGTAAGATAGATGAGCAGTGATTAATATAATAGAAAACAAGATTGGTGAAATTATAAAAATAGACTATACATGTTTTTAAAAAATTAAAAATCTATTTAAAAAATCTATAAAAATTTATAAAAATATAGAAATAAAGTTTTCGAAACAAGGAACTCACTAGGTAGATTAAATATTAAATTTGAGCCAGATGTAGTGGCTCATTCCTATTATCCTAGCACTTTGGGAGGTAGAGGCAGGAGGATTGCCTGAGCACAGGAGTTCAAGACCAGCCTGGGGAACATAGCAAGACCCAGTCTCTAAAAAAATTTTTTAACAAATAAATATTAAATTTGAAACCACTGTACAAAGAATCAGTAATTTGGATGATAGGTAAGTAGAAAATACTTATAATGAAGACCTAAAGGGAAAATCTTTGAAAATTACAAAAGAGTCATACACACCTACGTGAGTTTTCTTAATTCTGGAATATTGGCTGTTCAAGATATGGACACTATAGTACTTTCTAGTAATTCAAGTGATTGTTCATTTTATTTGTTTGGATTTTATCTAGCTTTTCTAATTGCTGTTATCAGGAGTCATGGTCAACAGCTAGACAATTCTTCATTGTTAGGAGTGGAACACCAGGCTGGATGTGGAGACTCATGCCTGTCCTCCTAGCACTCTGGGAGCCCAAGGCAGGTGGATTGCTTGGGCTCAGAAGGTCATGACCATCCTGAGCAAGAGTGAGACCCCTGTCTCTTCTAAAAATAGAAAAGCTAACCAGGGGTCATGGTGGTTGCCTGTAGTCCCAGCTACTCAGGAGGCAGAGGCAAGAGGGTCACTTGAGCCCAAGAGTCTGAAGTTGATGCAAGCTATGATGCATGGCACTCCAGGTGACAGAGTGAGACTCTATCTAAAAAAAAAAAAAAAAAAGTAAGAAAGAAAGAAAAAGAAAAAGAAACAGTGTCCCATTTGAGTTTTTGGTTTTGGTTAGTTTGGGCTACACTTAGTATTCTATTACTTAAATGTATGAGAATGCCCTTATCCAGTTCTTAACTATAGAATACCAGTGAAAGTGAAAATATCTAGCATATCTAATTGGAATCATAGGAAAAGACATAGTAAAGAGGTATTCAATATTCAAAAAAAGGTAATAGATGATAATTTCCCAAAACTGATGAAAGATCTTAGATCATTATAAACCCCAGGTGGGACAAATATAAATGAACGTAAGCAAAACCCTACCTATCACATTATGGTTAAACAACTGAAAAAGGAATACAAAGAAATAATTTTTTCCAACAGCCAAAGGAAAAGGATATATAACCCATGAAAAAACAAAATAAGACTGACAAGTAACTTTTAAAGAGAAATAGTGAAAGATAAAAGACAATAGGTGACATGTAGTGCTGAAAGAAAATAGCCACTAATCTAGAATTCTTTAGCTAGAAAAGCTGTTTTTCAGAAATAAAGGTAAAATAAAGACAATAAAAAGATTTTCCCCAAAAAATTATTCCCCAAAATTCCCACAGAAAGGAAATATCAATCATAGTTCTTTAGGCAAAAAGATCATAATCACAGAGCCCCCCTCCAAAATTATATATAAATGCACATATATATATATATATACACACACATATATATACACACACACACATATATATACACACATATATATGCACATATATATGCAGGAAGAAACAAAGAGCAGTGAAAAAGTGGATGTATAGCTAAATCTTAATAAAAATTACATAAAACAGTAATAATGTTGTATGAATTTAATATGTATGTATAATCAAAATATGTGACAACAATTACAAAAAGGTTGGGGATGGGTAAATCTCATCAAGGTATTTTAAAATCCCCCTTATGTTGTCTGGAAACTGGTAAAAGTACTAAATGTACAAATTTGTTGATTGCTGATAAATCACGATCATATATGGCAATTGCTAGGATAATTACTAAAACATGAGTAAAACAATGCATAAAAACCTATTAGAAAGAGAAAAATGAAATAATAAAAGTCACTTGATAATCAAGAAATAGGAAGAAAGAAAAAGAACTATTGAAAAGATGGAAAAGAAATAATGGTATAGATGATATAAAGATATTAATAACGTATATTATAAATAAACTAAAAATTCCAACTCGAAGTAAAAGATTTTAATACTGAATAATAAGAATGAAACATAACAACTATATGTTGCATAATAGAGACACAATTCAAACACAACAAAATGTTTGAGAATAAAAAGATGGAAAATGCTATGACTTGCAAACATCATCCAAAAAAATTTAAAAGCCAGCATAGCCAAACTCGTATCAGATTAGTAGAATTTAATACAAAAATGTATTGCCACAGATAACAAGGAACATTCTTTAATGACAAAAGTGTTAGTTCACAAGAAGATTTGAAAAACATAAGATAAGCTTCAAATGTATATAAAGCAAAAATCAATAGAACTAATAAAAGTAAGAAATCCACAGTTTTGGACGTTAGATAGAGATTCTTAACATATCTCTGTCAGTAAATGATAAAAAAAACAAACAAAAGATGAGTAAGATATAGAAAATTTGAACAAAGTAGTTAATAAATTTGACATTAGTAGCATATATATGAAACTGTAAAATACATATTATTTTCAAAGTGTGCTTAGAGCAGCTATTAAATTGTCCCTATGATATACCCTAATAAAACAGAGCATGTTCTCTGACCACTCTGGAAACAAAAAGAACTATAAAATTTTCCAATGTACAGAAGTTGAAACATACTCTTTGATACAATACAGGATTAAATCTCAATAGAAATTTAAAAATACTTATTATAGGCTGAAATGTCAATGAACATATAGCATATCAAATTTAGGGGATTGCATGTATGGTCACTATTAAAAAGAAATACATAGCCTTAAATGCATGTTTTAAACAATAAAAAAGACTAAAAGTCAATAGGTAGAATATTAATCTCAAGAAATTATAGAACAACAGCAAATAAAAACTAAAGGAGGAAAGAAAGAATAACAAGAGGAACAAATATTAGTAAAATGAAACAAAATAGATAAAATCCAGAAGGACAAATCTTGTATTAAAAAGTCTACTGAAATTGATAAGCCCCTAGTTCACTGACTTTTTTAAAAAGAAAAAGACATAAACTACCAATACCAAAAATAAAGAGAGAAGATATTGCAGATTCATTTGACTTTAATAAATAATAAGAGGATATTATGAACAAATTAATGTCAATAAATTTGAATGGTTTAGATAAAATGACAAATTGCTAGAAAAAACAAAAGTTATTAAAATTGACTCAAGAAGAAATGAAAAGCCTGAAAAATATCTATATCAATTACAGAAACTGAAACTATAAAAAATAATTGTCTCATATGAAATGTCCAAATCAATAAAGATTTTTGATAAATTCTATCAAATATCTAAGGAAGACAGAATATCAGTATATTACAAACAATTAAAGAAAATAGTAAAAAGCAAAACATTTTCCAAATGATTTTAAAGGTCAACATAATCTTGATTCCAAACCCTGATTTTACAAGAAAGAAAAAAAAGTATAACATTTTTTATAAATATAGATATAATAATTCTGATAAATTTTAGTAATTGAATACAGCAACCAAGAGAATTTCATTCCCAGAAAATTAAACATCCAAAAAGTAATTAAAGTTTATTTCAGCCCAATTCATAATAGCCAAGACATGGAAACAGCCCAAGTGCCCATCAACCCATGAATGGATTAACAAATTGTGGTATATGTACACCATGGAATACTATGCAGCCATAAAAAGCTGGAGACTTTGCATCTTTTATGTTTACCTGGATGGAGCTGGAAAATATTCTTCTTAGTAAAGTATCTCAAGAATGGGGAAAAAAGTATCCAATGTATTCAATACTACTACGAAATCAATATATAATCACCTACACACTCATATGAATGGCAAAACATAACTATAGTCCAGAAAGTAGAAGGGAAGAGGAGAGAGAGGGTACGGAAGGGAGGATATAGGAGGAGGGAGGGTATTTGGGGGGACCTCAAACTGGATACCAGAAACAAGGCATGATGCCTCTCCTCTCACCACTTATTTCTATTTCCCATTCAGCATCATTCTAGAGGACCCAGCCAGTACAATAATGCAAGGAAAATAATTACTGGAAAAGAAGGATTGAAAAAGAAAGGAATAAAAATAACATTATACACAGATATTATATTGTGTATATGTAGGAAATTTTGTAAATGTAAGAAACTCGAAAGGATATGGAGACAAATTATTAGAATTAATGAGTGAACTCCTCTAGGTTACTGATTATAAGATTAGTATCAAAAATCAATTATTCCTGGGTGGTGCCTATGGCTCAAAGGAGTAGGGAACTGGTCCTACATACCCAAAGTGATGGGTTCAAACCCAGCCCCAGCCAAAAACTGCAATAAAAAAAAAATCAGTCATTCACGTCTAAATAATATATACTCTAATGAGAACTACATAAATTTATTGAGAGACTTTTTAAAACCTTAATAAATGAAAGAATAAAAAAACTTTATTAGTCTGGAATTTCAATATTTGACATGTCATTTCTTCCCAAAATGATCGATAGATTAATACAATCCTAGAAAATACCCAAGCAGGGTTTTTAATTAGTGTGTTTGTGAAGTTCCCATGGAAATGGAATGACCAAGAATAGCAAAGATAACTTTGAGGATGGAGTTCGTATACTTCTGGATGTCACGACTTATTATAGACACGTAGCAATTAAGGCAGAATGGTATTTAGTGCAAGGATTAGCAGATAAAAAAGTGGAACTGAAAAGAGAATCCAGAAACATATCTAACTTTACACAAACACTCAAGATTTTGCAAAGTTGAGATGGCAGTACAGTATAGAAAGAATGGTCTGCAAATCAGCAAGAAAAAAAATCAAACAACGCCATCAAAAAGTGGGCAAAACACCTGAATAGAAGCTTTCCCAAAGTAGATAGACAAATGGGCAATAAACATGAAAAAATGCTCAGCATTGTTAATCATCAGAGAAAAGTAAGTTAAAACACATAATGAGATATCACCTTACTCTTCTTAGAATGGCTTTTATTAAAAAACCTAAATATAATAGATGCTGATCTGACAAGGAAAGGAACACTTCATTGTTGATGTGATTGAAAATTAATATAACCTCTATGGAAAAAAGTATAGAGATACCTCAGAGAAATAAAAAGTAGGCCTACCGTTTGATCCAGCAATCCCACTACTGGAAATTGCCCAAAGGAAAAAAAGTCATTTTATGAAAAAGGCACCTGTACTTAAATGTTCATTGCAGCACAATTCACAATTGCAAAGGTGTGGAATTAGCCCAAGTGCCCATCAATTCATGAGTGGATTAACAAAATGTGGAATATGCATGTTTTGGAGTACTATACAGCCAGGAAGAAGGACAACTTAATGCCTTTTGCAATAATTTGTATGAAACTGGATACTGAATACTTTTCTATTTTTTTATTTTTTGAGACAGAGTCTCACTATGTCACCCATGGTAGAATTCTATGGCATCACAGCTCACAGCAACCTCAAACTCTTGGGCTTAAGTGTCTCTTGCCTCAGCCTCCCGAGCAGCAGGGACTATAGGCACCTGCCACAATGCCCAGCTATTCTTTTTTTTTTTGGTTGCAGTCCTCATTGTTTAGCAGGCCCGGGCCAGCCTCGAACCTAACAGTCTCAGTGTATGTGGCCAGTGCCTTACTCACTGAGTTAGAGGTGCTGAGCTTAAAATAACAAATATTTTAAAAATGAAAGGACAGTCTTTTCAAGAAATGGTACTGACTAATTGTATATCCATGTAGAAAAAGGAAATTTTTATTGCTACCTTATCCAACATGCAAAGATCAGTTAAGGGGAATTCTTGCTATAAATGTTGAAATAATAAAATTTCTGGAAAACAATGTGAAAATTTCTTCACCCCCTTGGGGTAGACAAAGAAACATTGTTTTAACCATGACAGAAAAAATTGACAAATTGCAGTAGTTAAAATATTACAACCTTTTATCCTAAAAAGGTTAAAGAAAAAAAAAAAAGAAGGGCAAGCCACAGCCAGGGAGAAGACATTTGCAATACACACGGCTGACAAAGGACTCATTAAATATCTATGAATAAGGCCAATAAATACATTTTTTAAAAAACAGATAACAGAACAAAAAGTAGGCAAAAGCCCCACATGGAAGTTCACAAAAGTGGATATCCAAATGATCAGTAAACATGTGAAAGAAGCCTTTACCTCTTTTTCATCAAGGAAATGCAAATTAAACAATGAAATGTAAGCAAACAATGACTCAAAAACATTGATACGAAGTGATAACCAATTTAGGCAAGAATATCTTACAAATGGAACTTCCATAAACTACTGGGGGGAGAGAAAATTGTTTCAACCACATTTAGAAAACTATATGGCACCATTTGCTAACATCAAATATGTACAGATGAAATGACAACAACATGGATGGAACTGGCAGGCATTATGTTAAGTGAAATAAGCAAGCATGGAAAGACAAAGATTGCATCTTCTCATTCATACGTGGGAGTTAACAAGGAAGCTCTCAGAAAGGTAGAACAGCTTGGTGGTTATCAGAGCCAGGAAGGGGCGAAGGAAGGACTCAAAGAGAAGTTAGTTATTGGGTACAAATACACAGTTTGATAGAAGAAATAAGACCTAATGTTTAATAGAGCTGCAGAGTGACTACAGTTTGCAATAATCTATTGTTTATTTTTAAAAAGCTGGAAGAGAATAATGCAACATTTCTAGCATAAAAAAGATAAATATTTAAGGTGATGGAAATCCTAATTATAGGCATTTGATCTGGTCTTTACAAGATATAGGAATGAATTAAATTATCACATGTTCCCCCAAATATGTATAAGTATCAGTGAATAAAATTAAAAATAACAAGTTCTCTAGGTGATTCTGATGCACATTAGTGTTTGAAAATCACTGTCCGAGTTCTTCTAACATGCAAGTACTAGTTGTAATCATTGTAATAAACTGTAGTGCTTGAGCCATCATGACATTTCACCACTGCTTTATATCCCATCTTCTCCTTTCTCTAATTGGATCTTTTGCTGCTGTCTCCCTCCACATGACTAACTCCTGTTTATCATTTAGGATATACAGGCAAACATCATCTCCCCTAACTTCCAAGCCTGACTTTGATTCTAGTCATAGGTCTCCATGCATACTTTTACCATGGCAGATATATCTATCACATTCCCTTGGAACCCTCCCCAGTTTCTGGGGCTCTTCCCCAGAACAGGTTCTATATCTTATTTTACTTTATTCTCAGAAAATAGTAGGTGTACAATGAATATTTTTTAAAAGAACAAAATAATCTTACACTCAACAATATACAATGTTGAATGAAGAAACCAGACTCGAAAGAGTAGCACACAACGTACAGTTTCATTTATTTAAAATCCAACAATGGGCAAGATCAATTGTTGGTGGTTGTGGTTGACAGTAAAAATGACAGGAATACATCGAAGCCACTTGCATTATGAGGCGGCGTCTCATCTCTTGAAACTAGAGTGGCCTTGTTTTAGGCATGGTTGGACTTCCCTGGTCCTTGGTTCCCAGAACCGAGAATGGACTCTGGGACCAAGTCAGTAAGGATCAAAACCAGATCATTCCGGCAGTTCATATCCGCAGTCTTTATTGCGTAGGCAGAAAGACATAGCAAAAGTAGATTCCCAAACAGGGAGGGTCTGTCTCACCAGTGAAGAAGACTCCAGGGTCTTACGGGTCTTAACTCACCTCTACTCTTTGATCTACAGCTCATGAATATGCTAAGCAGTGGGAGGAATAGTCTTTCTTTTTCTCAGAAAGAGGTGGGGATTTCTTAGAACTCAGGGCCCTCCCCATTTCTAGCCTTACAGGATTATTTCCAGGGGTTGCCACAGCAATTGTAAATTGTTCCCCTGCTGGGGTGTGTGATTTTTATTATGCTAATGAGGCTAAGTGGGACAAAAGGTCAGCCTGGCCTGTGAGCACTTGACTCTGTGTAAGCTCCAAGCCTGGAAAAGTCCCTGACCTCAAGTTTCCTGCTGTTGTGGGATAAGTGCTGGGTGTTCTTGGATGTTCATTGCCCTCCTCAAGCTTCCTCCCCTTCTGTAGTGAAGGTATTAAACAGTTCAGCCTGCACCCCGTCTGTCGCCCTGCACCTGCTATCTGCCCCAAGAGACTTGTGACTTGTTTTGACAAATAGAATATGGCAGAGCAATGGTGCAGTCGGGAGCAGAGGCCTCAGGAAGCCTTGCAGCTTCTACTCTTGCTGCTGTTACAATGCTGCCACTCTGAATAAGCACCCCTACCTCTGAAATCCAGCAGCCACCTGCAGGTGCATGCATGAGCCCCTGCTGAGATTAGCTGAGTCTGGTCCAGAGCCATAGAACTGCCCAGCTGAGTTGATCCCAAATTACCAATCCACAGATTTGCAAATGAGTGTTGTTTTAAACCACTAAATTTTGGAGCCTGTTATTGGGTGGCAAATCTAACTGACAGGGTGGTTGAGGGTATAGTAGTGATTGGGAGATATGCTGACAGGGGCTTCCGGGGTGTCTGTAATAAATCTGTTTTCGGATCCAAGTGCTGAGGAAACACATGCATTCACATTGTTAAGATTCATTGAGCTGTGTAATTATGATATTTGTGGGTTTTCATATATATTTATTTATTTTAATTTAAGAAGTAAAATTAAAACCAAATCTTTATGTACTGAGATGGGATAATCTCCTAGATAGATTTTTAAGGGAGAAAAGGAGAGCTTAGAAGAGGGCTTGTAGTATCTACCATTTGTAGTTAAAAAAAAAAAAAAAAAACACGAGAGGCAGTGGCTCACACCTGTAATCCTAGCACCTGGGAGGCAGGAGGATCCCTTGAGCTCCAGGCATTCAAGACCAGCCTGAGCAAGAGCAAGACGTCCACTCCATCTCTACTAAAAATACAAAAATTAGCTGGGCTTTGTGGTAGGCATCTGTAGTCCCAGCTACTCAGGAGACTAAAACAGGAGGATCACCTGAATCCAGAAGTCTGAGGATGCTGTGAGCTAGGCTGACATCACAGCACTCCAGCCTGACTCTGTCTAAAACAGAACACAAAACAAAAGGAATATGTGTAGGTGTGTTTGTATATGTGTGTTTCATGTGTTTCGTGTGTTTCTGTGTTTATATACAAAAAGACTGACAATTTTTACTTCAATGTTTCTGTGTTTATATGAGAATAGACTGACAATTTTTACTTCTGACCATTTTATACTGTTTGAATTTCAAACCACATGAGTTTGTTTTAAAAATTTAATAATAAGATTATAATTTTAAGAGACTCTTCTCTTAGGTACTGTCTTGTAAAAGACCACATAAACATTTGGAGGAAGCAAATGTCAAGAGAAATAAATATCCAGCTAAATGAAGTCAAGTGGTAGGATTTGGTATAGGAAATAAAATATTATACCATTTCCACGGTTGTAACCTGTCACCCAAATTTGTAATCACGAGGAGCCAGTCATGCCACTCTAATTGTTTTATATGGGAGTTATACTGGCTTACCATCAATTTAGTGAGATAAAAATGCAAGACTTTTTAGTCCAGAGAATTGAAAAAATGGTTTAAAAAAAAAAGTGAGAAAAAAGTGTGGGATTCCAAATTAGACGTGAAGTATTATATGTTCAAAGGCATATTCTAATTGGTACTTATTCATAAGATTATGAATCACAATATAATTGAAATCCTTAAGGATTAGTGGAAAAGTCACCAATTTTTTCAAGGTAATTAAGAAAATGTTATCTTTTCTAAGAAAAACAAAACCATTTGCTTCCATAGTTAATTCTGGAACAAGGATTCTGTTTGCTGAGAGGCCAAGAGATGCCACTTTCATTTCCTTGAGCTTATCTTCTCTTTTATTACTTTTGTTTTAAAAAAAAGAAAAAATTATCCCTACTGCCTCCCACCAGGTCATTGCGCCACAGCCCTTGTTGGGAGTCTCTACTTTCTTGATACCTGAACTGTTTCTCAGGATGGAGACTCCTGATACTGCGATCCCCAACTCTTTGCTGCCTTTTAGATACTTTGACCTTTTCCTTACCTGGAAGAAAGTGTTAAGAACAAGAGAATTTGAGACCTTAAAGCTATCTTCACTGAAGCAAAGCACACCTCTTTCCTAGATGATCAGCACCAGAAATTCTTCAGGTGAGTCTCTGGGTGTATTCCCTCGATTAGTCTAGTATTCCTTAGAGATCAAATAGAGCAACCTCAAAATCCAGTGTAAAAATTATTGAATTCGTATAGTGAAAATTAGATACATACACTTACTTCTTGAGTTTTATGACTTACTATTATAAGTTAATTATTATAAAAATTTAATATAGGTTGAAAATAAAGTTGTTTTTAAGAGAAAAAGCAGGGGGTGTTTAAATATAAATTAAACCGCTTATGATTTGTAATAGTGTAATCTTAGCCTATGTTGTGGCAACAAACAAACCCCAAACATTTCATTAGATTATGACATATTGCAGTAAAAAATATATTTATCACTCATGCAAAGTTTACCATGGATTGGGCAGCTGTCCTGTGTGTCTCTCTTTCAAGCTATGGCTTGGGGCCTGTGGCTCTTACCATACCAAAACTTTATCACCAGAAACATGGAGTATCCAAAGTCACCGTGGAGAAAGCATTTTGGTCCTTAACTACCTTAGCTTGAAAGTGACACCAATCACTGCTGCCACAGCTAATCACACAGCCACAATCTTATTGCAGGGAAGCTGGGATATGTGGGAGGTGGGGGGCTTGGACATCTGGGAAGCACTGAGTATGCCATGTAATTTAGCCTGGCAGTTTGGGAAAGCAAGAAACACATGTATTGACTCATTTTATGTCCACAGCCACCCCTCAAGGCAAGAACTATTAATATTCTCATTTTGCTGATATGCAAAGTGAGGCATGAGTTTCAGTAAGTTTCCCAATGTCACATAGCCATTAAGTGAAAGAGTTAGGATTCAAATACAGTGTGACTTCAAAGCCTGTATATTTAACTCTTAGACTCTATTACTTTCCACACAGAAAGCTAAGTATAGGGCTGAAAAATGGTCAACACATTGACCAATCCTCTTCTGTAATGGGTTAGAAAAAAACTTGGTAGATATGAGATTCTTTCAATCATAGAAAAGTTTCTGTGCATTTATTTTGTTTAAAATACTCAGCAAGACTCCCAAAACTGGCAGGGGAGGGGAAAGTCAGCTGTTCAACCTTCCTGTTTACTTCATTCAGTCTTGAGGTTTCCTGAAAAGTTTTAGAGTTGAAATCCACAGTATATTTGCTCACCCTTATCCTCTTTTACAAGGTGCTACTATGTGGAACATATGCAAAGTGCTAGATTTAAAAAGCATTTGTTCTGGGCAGTGCCTGTGGCTCAAAGGAGTAGACTGCTGGCCCCATATGCCAGAGGTGGCAGGTTCAAACCCAGCCCCAGCCAAAAACTGCAAAAAAAAAAAAAAAAAAAGTATTTGTTCTGACTTAATAAGTGGTGAAAGAAATGCACCTGCGGCTCAGTGGGTAGGGCACTGGTGCTATATACCAAGGGTGGTAGGTTCAAACCCGCCCCGGCCAAACTGCAACCAAAAAAATAGCTGGGCGTTGTGGCGGGTGCCTGTAGTCCCAGCCACTCAGGAGGCTGAGGCAAGAGAATCGCCTAAGCCCAGGAGTTGGAGGTTGCTGTAAGCTGTGTGATGCCACTGCACTCTACCAAGGGCGATAAAGTGAGACTCTGTCTCTACAAAAAAAAAAAAAAAATTTTTTTTGAATGTTGTTCATTTCTATTCCCTCTAGGTATTTGTGAAAAATTGATTATAATCAGAAAAGGCAAGAGGCCTCACCTTTCATCTGAGAGTCACTTTCTCCAGGTCCAAAACAGATAAGCAAAACCTATACTTCTTTATTGGCTACCAAACAAAGTTGACTCATGCTTTCAGAGTCAAAAAAAGAAAGAAAAAAGGAAAGTCTATGCAAGAAACTGAGGTCCATAAGAAAAAAATCTAAACTTACTTAAATTTTGCATCATCAACTGCATATATTAAAAGAAAATGGTACTTCTACAATAAATAGCTTATGAGTGCTCAGTGTGAGATTTTCTGGAACTACAAAAATTTGTGTTTTTCCCACCTAAACTGATTTCTTTTTTTCGCAATTTTTGGCCAGGGCCGGGTTTAAACCCACCACCTCCAGCATATGGGGCCGGTGCCCTACTCGATGACACAGGTGCCGCCCCCTAAACTGGTTTCTAAGCTTCAGGGGAGGGAAATTTAAAGCTAGGACTATAATTTATTTATTAAAAATTTTTAAATGTATATGTTAGTTTTGATGCACTTAGCCTGTTGAATCAACAACAAAGATATTGACATGTGTAGATATTAACAGGTGATTCTATAATTGTTTCTATATAAGTTAGAATATTTACAATGTGCATTAGTTGTCAGATTCATGCCTCCTTTTGAAACAAATAGAAAACTTTGTTCTGGAGTCAACAAATAGAAAACTTTGTTCTGGAGTCAACTCCACTGGAGTCAGTGAACTATAAGGATTCTCAAGAATTCTTTAACCAAAGGTCTTTAAGGACCTAAGGGGTTTGCAACGGTTGTGTTGAGAACCAGGGACTCTGTCCACATATTCTCATTTCTGCTTTCCTTGGTGTCCCAGAAACAGAGACAGTCATTCGTTCTATAAAGAACCCTCCTTTGTGGCCCTTATGTCTCATCCAACTGTCCCTTATGACTTCGCTAAAGACTTCTCCAATGTAAAACTTTCTTTGATTCTAAAAGAAATACTTTTTCCCTAGGCTACCACTGCATTTTGTACATATCCCCTTACAGCAAATGTCTCAGTGGTCTTCCTGGTAGCCTGCAGGTAAGTTCACAGAAGCAGGAACCAAGACTTTTATCTTTTGAAGCCCAAGACTTCTTAAATATTCAGCCCTGACCCCATAGGTGCTGCTAGTGAATATTGCTTAATAAGTATGTCCAATTTCTAGATAAAAATAAGAAAATCCATTTGAATATGGAGAGAAAGGAACCTTCATATATTGTTTGTGGAAAAGTAAATTGGCTGTTGGAGCTCAGAAAATGATTCCTTGAAACATGGCATTTTGACTTGTTGAGTACTTTGAAAATTGAAAGCTCTCAGAAATAAGCCTCAGAACCAAGGTGTCCCTATGACCTTTCCCCACCTTTTTCCAAGAGCACTGGGAGAGACTCTATGGAATTTTTAGGTTTTTTCAATCTAACTAAGAAAGCTTCTTTCAAAAGAAATGCAATTGGTTTAAGACCCCTTCTTCAGCCTGGAATAACTCACCACCAGAGAAGAAACTGGGAGTTGTCGTCATTCCCAAACAGACTTTTCATCTATTCTCCTGAGGGCAGCTCCACAGATTACCTGGGCAGTTTTATGTGCCTAATAAAACAACCTTTTTTCACAGTTAAGTTCTGCCCTTTACCCTTCCAGCATCTCCCCTGGACCTCAAAGCAGCTTGTCATTTACTTCCACATTCTCTTCGCCTCCCTTCTTTATATAGAAGGGTATAGAAGCGTGTGTGTATAAGAAGAGTACTCCATTGGGTTATTAGATAATCATTTTCTTGTAACTCCCCTGTGCACTGTACATTATAAGAATTTTGTATGCCTTTTTCTCCTATTGATCTGCCTTTTATCAGTTCATTTTCAGCAAACCTGCAGAAGGTGAAGGGGGAAATATTCCCTCATCACCCTTTTATGGTACAACCATTATGAAAATCTGAACACAATTCCCTCAAACTTCCATACAACCTCATTCCTCTATAGGCTCATAACAATTTAAAGTTCCAACAGCTTTAAGTTTGAATAAAGTAATTGCATATATACTTAGAATCTATAAGAGTTGAACTCACAGAAACAGAAAGTAAACACATGAAGCTGAGGAGTGGGGGAAACAGGAAGACGTTGGTCTAAAGGTAAAAACTTTCAGTTATAAGATGAATAAATTCTGGAGAACCAATGCATAGCATGAAGAGTGTGGTTAGCAATAATGTATACAATGTGGGAAGTTTTCCAGGACAGTAGGCAGGAATTCTCAATACACATACACACACACAGAGCAACTCCAAGGTCGGACAATTAAGTTTACAGACTCATCCTAGAAAAAGTGCCACATACCTCATTACTGAACATCACTACAGTCACCTTCAAAGTATTCCCCTTGGGAAGCTATGCATTGAAGCCAGTGCCAGAACCACCCTTCAAAGCAATTTTTCTAGGAAGAGTTTGCTAACTTAATTGACAGCCCCTTTACAATGAGATCTCTGATAACCATTCCAGACAGAGTTCCAAAATTGCTTCGAAGGGTGGATTAGGTGCTGGTGTTGGCGCATAGTTTCCCAAGGGGAGGACTTTGAAAGTGACTATAGTGATATTCAGCAATGAGGTATGTAACACCTTTTCTAGGATCAGTACGTGAACTTAATTGCCAGAATTCTGTATATGAAGTGATAGATAAATTAAAAAGCTTGATTTTGGCAATGACTTCACAATGTACATGTACTTCAAAACATTCCATTGTAAACCTTAAGTATATTCAACAGTTATTGGTTAATTATATCTCAATAAATCTGGAAAATGAAGAGAATATATTACACTTAGAAAACAGAATGAATTCCATGCTACAAACAACCAAATTGAGGATTCAAACAACCAAATTGAGGATTTTATCATATGTTATATTTATATGTTATATTTTAAACTGGTTTAAAATATAACATATGATAACTTTTTTTGATAAAATAATTTCTATAATGCAAACCACACAGTATTTGAATGTAAGCAATTTCATCTTCCATGCAGTTCAGAAGGCAGACAGTTTCCACTTCCACTTAGGTTTCACATGCAGTGTTAGGAGAAGTTGGCAGGATTAAGTTCAAATGGAAGCTGACAAAAATGCTACAAGTACACTGGCTTACTGGAAAAAAACATAGCATAACATTTGCCCAGTTAGAATATAAAATGGTAGGAGAAGGGCTTCTTCTTTAGCTATTTATCATCATTCATGAATGAGTTGTCCAGAGAACAAAGAGTTGGGACAGGGATCTGGAAGCCAGACTCAGCTGCAAGAGAGACCTAATTGTCTTCCCCAGAGATCAGGCTGTTCTCCAGTCTTGGACCTAAAACACTGGGACCAAGTAGTAGCCTGGGCTTGCCATGGTGCTTACAACCCAGAGCAGAACCCCAGCTATGGCCCACTACTGAGAAATGACAAACTTAGCAAGAAGACCAGAAGAAACATGAGACTTTTATCTAATGCCACCATCTGGGTTTAGTGGTGCTGAGCCATCAGAGTACCTCTGATCTTCCCTGCAGCCTCTACTCAATCATGAAGATGTAGGATGCCCATAAGACTACACAATTAACCAGCAGAATTTAGTCCACCCCTCTTCCCTTATTATTATCACATTCCTCAGCTCACTCCACTGGTTCCAGAGAATTACACTGACAACCCAGAGATTTCTCTGTTCTTCCATTGATACATAGGATTATACAGGGTTGAATAATTAAGTTTACAAACTCATCCTAGAAAAAGTGCTACATACCTCATTGCTGAATATCACTGTGGTCACCATCAAGGTACTTCCCTTGAAAAGTGAGGCACTGACACCAAGGCCTAGTTCACCCTTCAAAGCAATTTTGTAACTCTTTCTGGAAAGGCCATCAGAGCTGTTGTCTTACATGGTGTGACAATTAAGTTAGTGAGCTCATCCTAGAAGAAGTGCTTTGACAGGTGGACTAGGCACTAGTGTCAGTACATAGCTTCCAAAGGGAAGTATTGTGAAGGTGACCTTGGTGATACTCAGCAATGAGTATGGAGCACTTTTTCCAGGAAGAAAAACTAACCATCTGGCCTTGTATAGGGCACACTTAGCTCCAGATTCATTCACAAAAAGAAGGGGCAGCCTAAAGCTTGCAAAGGACTTGAGCCTTGGAGCAGTACGATCAATGCCCTCCCTGGTGAGAGATGATCAGTGACACCTCTTCCCACGTGCCCTGATAGGGGAAAATGTCAGTGGATATTTAAGTTCTTTCCCTATTCCCATTTCCCTCCTTCCCTTGACAATTGCTCTAGTGTATTTGTTATTTAGCCTTTGGATCTACATTTAATGTAACTATTTAAGTGTCATGTACCATAAAAATTAGAGTTCTTTTGTGTGTGTGTTTCCATTTTTCATGCCTCCCCACATTTTGAAATCTATCCGTGTTGCTCTATGTAAACCTAATCCATTCCTGTTACCAGCATATACCACATTTTATTGACATCTTTGACTCCCACCTCCCACAAAATCTGTTGTGATGCAAATAACCTTTGTCACCTGAGCCTGAACTCATGAAGATGGCTTGGTGCCTAACTTTGAGATCAGCTCTAGCACAGAATCATATTCAGAAGAGCATTATTTTGACAAGCTGAAATAATTGAAATTGAAAAGCTATTCAAATAGTTTTAAATATGTCCCTTTCTCTGTTTCTCTTTAAAACTCTCTCTGAAATACTGCCTTTCAAACATTGGCCTCATGCACTGGTCCTCACTCCCATTTCAAGGTCATTTTCTTCTCCCTCTCTGTTGTCTTTCTTCCATTCCTGATAGAAGATTGTTTCTTTCACTCTCCACTCCTACCTCTGCTAACACTATTGTAACCATGAGCTGAGTGGATGGAAGAATGGAAGACGCTTGATTAGCTTCCTCTGTAATGAATGTCAATTCCAAATGGGCAATTTTGCTATTTGCTATGCTCTCCTTTGGCCAGCTGAAAAAATGTTTAAGAATGACATATGACCATTGGTAAGATGCATTAACTTATTCCTTGTGATTTTAGATCAACCGGACGCACTGGACATATTCTGCAAGATAATGCAGCCATTTCACCAAGAGGAGCCTGACAGTCTCCAGTCAACACTGATCTCTCTAATTACTACCTGCACCTCACCCATGCCTCTGCCAGGCTGCCTGATTCTCCTCTGAAAATAGAACAGAATGTCTGTTACTTTCTAATGTACTCTATAATGTATGTACTTACCAGGTCTGGCTCACAACCAGCTCTTTGCTCTTGAAAAGCAAGTGTCTGTGTCTGCTGGGCTGTCTGATACATCCCAAGCAGCAAGAACAGTGCCTTCCCTACTTAGCACGCAGAACAAATGCACGCACCTAAGCATGCGTTCAGATATTTACAAGCCATGAGAACACGAATGAGCCGGTGAGCGATCTGCACAGCTGCTCCCTGGCCTTTCTATGAGTCTTTCTTGGGGCACTTGGACAATTCCTGCAGAAAGTTCTCTGGGAACACCAGCCTCTACCTCCGTTAGTCCTCCTCTGGGTGGCAGCTTATAGCAGCCACCACAGCTCTTGAAATTTTGGGGTCTCTTTCTGGCAAAGTCAGTTGTTCACCACTGGAAGGAGCCTTCCTTTACAAAGCATATTTGCAATTGGTGCCTCCTGTGGAACTATGCAACTGGGTCTGATGCATGAGAAATATGCCCCCCCTCCTCTGCCCGACCTGCCTTCAATGGAGACACCTCATATTTTCAATGCAACCTCCCCTCCTTACTCTGCTGCTGGGAAGAGAGCTCCAGCCAGTCTTTCAACATGATTCTTCCAGGCAGTTAATACACCTCTGTCTCTAGCTTGGAAGTGTCAAGTTCTTTGGGACTTTCTCGGGAGGGAGGTGTTGGTGAAAGGAAGTACATCCTCTCTGCCACACAGGAGTCATTGAGAATGACATCAAAATTATATCACCTAGCCTCTCCTCAGATTCCCCTTTTTTATACCTTCAAAGTGTCACTAAAAATGTTCTGACACCCCCTTTAATGGGTCCTACACATTTGGGACATACTTATACTAAAAAATTACTTATGGTCTATTTGAAATTCAAATTTAACTGAGCATCTTCTATTTTCTCTGGCAACATTATATACAGCTGGTAGAGTCCTCACGTTGAAATAAGGACTACTTACCATCAATTGTTTTTCACCTTGGCCTGTGGGCCTCAAAGGAAGAAAGTTTCACCTAAATATTGTAATAATATCAAATAAGCCCATCCACAAGCCTTAGCCTGTATTATTTACCTGATCTCTATCATTCTCTGATCTCTATTCTCACTCTATAGCCATACAACTAGACAATTTTTTTTTTCATTTCTGTAGAAACAAAACCTAGAAAGGATTCATCAAGGTGCAATTTTTCTACAGTTCAACCTTTAGGGCAGTGGTTCTCAACCACTGGGTGGCGACCCCTTTGGGGGTCTCCTGCAAATCAGATATTTACATTACTGTTCATAACAACAGCAAAATTATAGCTATGAAGTAGCAATGAAAATAATTTTATGGTTGGGGGTCAACAAAATATAAGGAACTGTATTAAAGGGTCATGGCATTAGGAAGGTTGAGAACCACTGCTTTAGGGAAAGCCATATTACAACTTTTTATATGGTATACGGCAGGCATTAATAGTACTGGATTTCAGAAGCTCTCAGGCAAATTCCTCTCATTCAGGGACTGCTGTCCAAACATTTTGATTAGAGTCAAGCCTTTTATTCTTTGTGAAGTGCCCTGGCCTGGCCTGCAATTATCCCTTGGAGTAATTCCCCTGGGGAGATCACTGCCCCTCCAGGGTAAGAAATGAACCTGTGACCTCTTAAATAAATGAGTCAGCTTCAAGTGGCACCTGGCCTTTCTCAATGCCTCATTAAAATAGCTCTGATGAGATACAAAGAGGAAAATTTATAATACCTGTGAAAACTGGAATAATGAGCTCATTTCCAAAATCTAGGCAAATCTGGCTTGAATGCCCCTGAAACCTGATTCATAAGCACCAGGCCACAAAGGGGGACCCCTTGTGCTTCGTGTCTACAGGGGAAAATTACCATTGAATAAAGAGAGAAGAACCCTTTGTTTCTCTTCCACTGTATATGACATTTAGTTGAGAAACACATGAACTGTGCCCATCAGAAAACGAGCAGACTGGGCCTCCGCTGAGCTCATGGGATTTTTTGGGACAGCCAGATGGTAATTTCTCATTTCGCTCACCCCTGCCTCAACCCTCTCTACATCCAGAGATTGCAGCACTTCAGAAAACACCTGGGCAAGACGTAGGTTGTGGGCTACCAGTATAGTAGTCTCCATAAATAAAGCACTATGGGTCTGGGAGGAGATAGAAATAGAAGCAGTAAAAACCAGGGCTAGAGTTTTCCCTGCAGTCCATCTGTTCCATGTACTAGCGAGCCGGCAGTGGACGTAGGAGTGGATCCCATTTCTGTCTGAGAGAGCAGAAGTCGACAGGAAATGTGTGAGGCGCTGGGCTCACCAACCTACCCGCCATCTGCGACTCCAGCAGAGATTCAGCCACTACAGAAGCGGTCGGAGCAGTGGGGCAGGGGCTCATCCCACCTTCTTCCCAGGTACAGGTGCAGCACCCTGAAAAGTCGGGATGAGAAAGAGAAAGAGAACCTCTTCTGGAAGACTCATTACCTCTAGAAATTTTTACTCAAGGAAACGAAAGAAAAAAATAGATAGGACGTTGTTTATATCTCAATAGATGATGTAAAGAAATAGAAAAAGTCAGTGAGAAAACAGTTCTAAATGAATAAGATGAGAAGAAAGTAGGGTTTATTGAAGTAAGAAATGCTGTAAGAAAAAAATTCAAAAAGCAGAAATAAGCCCTCATTTAAGGCAGAAATAGCAGAACTGGCACTGACAGACTTAGTAATGTGGAAGACAAACTTGAGAATTATAGAATATAGAATAAAGAAGGAAAAGACAAAGATGGAAATGGTGACAGGGGGAAAATGACACATACAGAAACTCAAAACAAAGCTCTAACTAAAGATCTAAATGATGTTCTGCATGGAAATATTGCTGGGAAATCTGACAAACTGATGGATAGATTGAAACGAGAAGGAGCTGTGTGGAGAGAAAATGCTTGTGAGATGTCTAAAATTGCCAAGAGATTACCACTTGGAACAGCAAAGAATGCCTCAAATCAGCAAGGTTGGATGGATGGATGGATGGACAGATAAATAGACAGCAGACAAAAAAGCAAATAACATCATCAGAAAATGGGTGAAGGTTCTGCAAACTGAATTCACAGAGGGAAGACCCAAATGGCTAATAAACCCATGAAAAGATGTACAATCTCACTGGATAGCACAGAAATGCAACTCAAAGCAAGACATTACTCTTCACCCATCCAAATGGCAAAAGATAGAAGAAACACACACACATACACACCCACATACATGTGCGTGTATATCTACAGTGGTGGTGAGAAAGAGGGGAAAGGGTGGTGAGGTTATAGAGGCCAATATGGAGTGCAGTCTGGCATTGAAAAAATAAATGTGTGAATACACTTTTCCTCTTGCCTATCAGGAGGAGAGAGAGAGACAAGAGCGTAGGAAGGAACAAAGGTGCACCATGAAAAAATAATAAAGGATAGTTGAGCCTGAAGAAGAAAAGAAAATAACAAACAGAATTAATAGAAATAAGCCTAAACTATTTTTATTGTCTTCTTACTTCTCTGTAATTTTCATTTTTAATAATCTGTTTTATAATATACATGTATTATGCATGGATTTTATAATGTATCGTACATAAATATCATTAAAGAAGTTATTTTTAAGCATCCATAATCCCAACACCCGAGGTTTATAATACTATTAACATTTGGTATATTTCTTTTGGAACATTTTCTATGCATAAGTACTTTCCCAAATCATTAAATATTCTTCAAAAATGATTACATCATTTTTAAAGAATGGACAGCATTACTTTCATTGAATGTACTATAATAATTGTTAATTTGTACCTTTTATAGAAAAGATGTGCTATTTGCAAATTTTAAATTTATAATTAAATAATTTTTCCATTTTTTTAGCATTTCTGATTATTTTCTCTTTTTTTGCCTATTTCATTTTTGATAACTTTAACAATACTTAGTGTAATTAATGACATTTAGATTTTAATTTCAAATCCCATCTCCTTCCTCCTCCCTCCCACACTTCCTCCCATTTTTCCTTCCTTTTTCTTTCTTGTTTTCTTTCTTGTTTCTTTCATGTTTTGATGTATTTCTGATTATTTTCTTACCAGGAATTCATAGATGTGAAATAACTGTGTTTAAACATTGCTCAGACTCTGTATACCCTATCATCCCATTGCATTCAAGAACAAGTTAATTCTTATTCTTACTATTTGAAATCTCCATATAACATCACCAACCCTGTTTTTTTAAAAAGAAAAAAAAGTAGTAAGCAAAATATTATAACATTGAATTTGCCTTTTTTATTTATAGCAAATTTTTGAATTTCACATTTATAAGCCATCTGTTGCTTCTGACCTTAGAAAATTCCACCAAAATCTGGGTTCGAGCATCATCTTTGCCTGGGGCTCTGGCCACTCAATGCAGGATCCCCATCTGTACCCTCACCTCACTATACCCCACACCCACGTACCCTGCCAGCATCCTTGACCCTGCACTACTTTTTGCTTTGCCATCGTAATTACCACCTCCCTGCCTAACTTATGATTTACTTATTTGTTGTTTCTGTCTTTTATTTTCTGTGTGTCTATCCCTTCCCACTGTTATGTAATCTTCCTCAAGCAAAGATTGTCACATGCTTTGCTCATTAGTATATCCCAAGATTCCAGAAAAGGGTCTGGCTCATGGCTAAGTTTTCAATAAATATTTCTCTTTTATTTTATTTTAATAAATATTATACATTGTTTAAAGTATCCAGTTCTTCACTTGGTGAATGACTAAAAATAATATGGTACCTCCATGCCATGAAATATTATTAAGCAATAAAAAGAAATAAGCTATCAAGCTATGAAAGACATGAGAGAACGTTAAGTGCATATTGCTAAATGAAGAAAGTCAACCTGAAGAGATTACCCACTATAGAAAGCCAACCTGAAAAGATCAGGATTACATCCTAACTGTATGATATTCTGGGAAAGGCACAACTATAAGGACAGTAAAAAGATCAGAGGTTGCCAGAGGCTTGAGGGGGAAGGAAGGAGAAATGAATGGCTGGAACAGAGTCCTCATAGACTGAGAGAAGTTGGGCAGCCTGTCCACGTGCACATCAATAGTGAGATGCAAGGCCCAGCTTGAAATCTATGTCTTTCTGACCCCACTCTCACACTATCCGAGGCAGGAAGACTGGGGAAAGCTGAATTGAATCTAGAAGTCTTTGAAGCTAAAAATAAAACTAAAGTTCAAATTATAAGAATAAAGAAGACTAATGGAATTTAAGTAGTGTAGCCTAAATCAGAGAAAAGTGAATGATAGATTAGTTCGGCTCTTTGAGGTGGAGAGGGATAAAACACCCAGATTATTTCAATTAACAAGGTTTCTCATGGATGTGGGAACTGAAGAGTACAGAAATTGCCCAAACAGCCACATAGCCAGACTTAGGGACACAGCCAGGCTGTGCCACCTGCTGTCCCTCTCCTGCCCAGGGCATGCAGACATCGCTGCCCATTCCAGGATCCACCGCCATGGCCACAGCTCCACACAGCTTCTCCATGTTTGCTGCTAAGACCTCTCCACTGCCCACTGACGCTTACACTGGTCTCTCCTCTTCTCCCTTCTGAAGACTTTTGATTACTTATGGATTCTGTTCACCTAACCTTGTCTTTGCTAAACTCCTTGAGCAATAATTGAATCTTCAATTCAACTCTGATTGAATCTTCCACCTTGACAAGACTCAAGCATCTCCATTTGGCAGAGGTGTTTGTTAGATCACCCAGGAGACCAAGGATCTTGGTCTTCGTGGCTGAAGGTGGCTGAATGTGGCTCAGTCACCAACTCCGTATACTTGGCCTGCATACCTGGGTGCAGAACTTACCATTGCATTCCACTGTGAGCTCTTCACAGCTCCAGGAGGTCATGTTCTAGGTGTTTCTCCAGAAGACTTGACAGAAAAACTTTACCCAGCTCAAAGACAGAAATAATAAAATGGGTTCTAATGGCTTAGGGAAAAATATAAGTGAAAACAAAAACAAAAGCAAGTTTTTTATGCTAATGTGGCCTGGCAAAAACCATAATAAAACCCTAAGAGATATTCAAAAGTCTCCTCCCCTCAAAACATCTAGATTTATAGAACTTATGACTGATAAGCATTATTGAAGACTACTTGGAAAATTCCAACTGATCCCCCATATCTATAGTTTAGCTATATGATAATTACTAATGGAAAGAATATGTTTCAATTGTGATTCAGAAGCACCAAACACTTCAGCTTTTCAAATACCCGCACACATCCTATGTCTCCCCACGCCCACTGCACACATTCTCCCTCCCGTCATCACCAAAGAAGCTGGGTCCACATGGGAAAGGTTAGCTTGTCAGTGCTGTGGAATGAGCTGAGCCGGATAACAATGTAGACCCACTGGGTCAAAGTCCTCCTCATCCCCCTTTGGTCCTTACCATTGCAGCGCACACTGGCATTGCTTCTACCTGCACCTCTTTGTTGGAAAACTTTCTCTGACAGCTGATGTCAACTCTTCCCATAGGTTCAGCAGACCAAATTAGCAGCCTCGAGCCCCACTACTAAGAACAGACATCCATAATGCCTGGTGCTTACCCCAACTCCTCTGTCCCTCAGGTGACATGGTACTGAGGCTCAGGTCCTGCACCACTTTCCTATGTTTCCCAGTAGGATTAGATTCTCACATCTCTCCCCTACCACCATTTTGCAAGATTATCTCCCAATAAACTTCTTGCACTAGAACCTTGGGCTCAAGTCCTGTTTCCAAGGGAATTCCAGCTGAGGCACACAATGTTCCCTACTCGCTTTGTATTTTATTCACTGATGTAGGTGTTCACTTATTGCTGTTTGACTATATAGATGATCCCCTACCCTTAGGGGAATCAACCATAGTCCTGTTTAGGAGGCTCCCGGGATTTGGGGCTTTCAGTGCTAAAACCAGGAAAGTTCTAGGAGAAGTAAGATGAGAGATCACCTTACCTGGCCATTGCCTGTCTGCTCATGTGAAGGTGTAGTCACTTCCTTACAGAATCTGCCTTCAGCATCAAAAGATAGGAGGCTGACAGCTGGAGATTGCTCTGAATCAACCAAGGGCAGAACAGTATCATTAGAATGTAGGATAATTAACTGAAAAGGAGGCAGAATTCTTCATCCATTGTGCACAACAGGCATGCCAAGGAAGGAGGACAAAGGGCCAGAGGGCCGAAGTGACCCACGTGACTGGTGTGTCAAGATAGAGATAAGTGGTTGCCATGTAACAGTTATTAATATTTCCTAGCTGCACCTTTCACAAGGATCTCATATTTTGCTAAAAGCCCTGCAACACTTCATGGAATGGGAAGAAAATTGGGATGTTTATTAAACCAAGTATCACTAAGTGCAATGTTCAACTCTTAAGCACATCAAGGTATGTCAAGGTCTCTTGTGGCATTTACGAACTGACTTTCTTACTAATTTCTGAAATGGGCTCTCAAGCATATCCTTCTTAATGGAAAAATATTAGTACATATAATACTTTCGTGATATATGAAGACTCAGTAGCCAAAAACATCAGTCCAAACCTGAATGTTGAGTTATACCTGGAAGGTCCCAATGTTCCTTGAAGAAGATTTGGGCTGTAATGATGTGTGAAAACATTTTGTAAGCCATAAAGCATCATGTAAGTTGATTAACCCATAATGCAACCATCACACAGCATGTGACTGTATAAAATTTTACAATGTGCTGGAATCATTTTAATGTGGACTGTGAGTAGGGACTTTTTCTTTTTCATCACTTAACCCCAGCTCAGAATGGCACAGACCAGGCAATCAATAAGCATTTTCCTCATGAATATATAACTAGATGAATTAGTGCTGCATTCTTAACCCAGATCTGTGCATCAGGGCCTAGTGGTTCTCTGAGTGTCCATCACAAGTTCTCTGGTAGGAAGGCTTCCTCTCATCTAGGTTTAAAGGAAAGAGTATATTGTATTTCATTCCATTTTGTATCGTACTACAATCCACTATATTACAAGCACCTGGAATTGTTCTTTCCTTCGTCTAAAGGCCAAGCCTATGTCAAATTACTACTTCCAGAATCTGTATCTTTGCAAACACTTTTTCTCCCAGAAGCATGATTGTACTTTCTCCTTTTTGATAATGAAAACTTATGCAAACTTCCAGCATTCTCTTTTTGCATTGGGTTCCAGACATCCCTGAAACAAAATTTATATACATCGTATTCAGACTGAATTTCCCCTTTGTATTCTTTTGAGTATTAATTTTTAAAATATTACTTTTCTTCTAAGGCATTCTATATTTTTCTAGGAGACAGAACAGAATATAAATAGACAGACCCTTAGTATCCATGGGGGATTGGTTCATTACAGCCCCTCTTGCTGATAGCAAATGCTCAAGTCCCTGATAAAAACTAGTATGGTTTCTGCATACAACCTATGAGCATCCTCCCATACACTTTAAATCTTCTTTAGATTACTTATATTACCTAATACAGTAAAGAAGTGGTTACACTGTATTGTTTAGGGAATAGTACCAAAACAAAAAGTCTGTACATGTTCAGTACAGACACAGTAATCCCTTTAAAAAATTTTTTTGTCGTTGCATAGTTGGTGGAGTCCATAGATTCTGAGCACATGGGTATAGAGGGAACTGCACATATATTTGCCCCACAAATTTTATAAATTTAAAAGTGGATGCCTAATTTATAAAGGCATTGGTCTAGAACTATGGGAGTATCATCCTTACTTCACTTTGCAAACTTTCATGCTACCACATGATGTCTACAGAGCACAATTCTTTAAGACTCATTAAATCAACCATAGTTGCACGTTGCAACCAAATTGAAAACAGTAGTCAAATTCTTTATGCAATGGAAAGTTGTTTGGACAACATCTGTACTGGAGTGTCTGCCTCCGTGCAGTTCAGAAACCCAGCTCCCTGTATTATTCTGTTGTGTTTTCTCCATAGGTTGAGTGGCTAGTGCACCAAACCCCACCTGGCCAAGAGAACAGCCAGCTCTGCACTACACTACATGATGTGTTTGTTACCAAGAGTCGGACCTCTTAATTTCAATATTGACAATGGGGCAATGAGATTAAGATCACAGAGTTTGGCTTTTAAGAATTCCTGACTCTGCTGCTTACAGAGTATCCTTGGAAAAGTCATTCATTGTTATTCAGTCTTCAATGAATCATGTTGTTGCCCTCCTCTCAGGCTCCTTCTGAGTTAAAACATCTAATGTTTAAGATCATTTTCTCTAGAAATGTCTCCCGGGTCCCTCTAAACTGGGTTTGTTCTTCCTACCATGTGCATCCCTGTCTTTTTTATTTCTCAAACCAAGTTAGTTGTCTTTGCTTGTCTAGTTACCTCTCTCCTCACCAGGCTGGAACCATTTCTATAGGTAATCTTCCAATAAACCCATCAGAGGTCAGGGAGACAAGAGCAGAGAGTCATCCAGACAATTCTCAGAAGTGCCACTGAAGGGGTACACCTGCTAGATAGAATTGGTCAGGGCTGGGAAGCCAGAGCTGGTTAACCTGCCCAGCTTCAGGATTCCTCTTCCCGACTCAAGTCCATGGCCATCTCCTTTGTCATTTAGCAAGCTTCTGTGTCCCACCTCAGTGCTTCTCAGAGGAGGCCTGTGACCTCACTGGGCATGGATCTGAGCTCCAGCCACAGCCACCACCATAGCTGCCAGCCCACAGGTGACCAGATAACTCAAAAGTCTACATGGTACCTACTCCTAGGTGTCTGCCCTCCCCAGAAGCTACAGGTTAGGGGAATGGAAAGTTCTAGCAAGTTGATCAGACACAAGTTTCCAATAGGTTTATGACTGATTAAACAGGACACCTTGCTCAGACCAAAAGCTGCAGAAACTCACAGGGGTGGGCTCAGACTCAAGGTAACAGAACCAGAACATATTTGGATCAATGTAAAGCATATAAGCCTGTATGAGGGGGAGGTGGCTTGGTGCTACCACATTAAAAAAGACAGACCTGTCCCAGATAGCTGAATCTGAAACTAAGATTCAGACTACTAAGCAGACAAATCATTTTTTGACACAGGTTACCAGGGGTAAAGAAAGGCGTAAACCATAATCTACCTTCTTCCCAAGGAGTCGAGTAGACACTTCCTTTCCTCTGAGGAAACAGTGGCAGGGGAGGGGCCTCAAGTGTTTCCTCCCACAAATCCACACAAGCCTCCCACAAGCTGTGGCTCCCACTCCAAGGGGTTGTTGAGGAGTAAAAGGGAGCAGAGATGGAGTGTGGGCTAGCCCAGCCTTAATGGTAGCTATTGTACCAGCCCTCAGGGACACCTTTTCATTTGAAATATATAACAGTCCAGAATACAGGTAAAGAACTGAGATTCAAAGAGGACAAGTGAATGGCCCAATGAAGTTGGTGGATGGCGAAAGCAGAATTCCAGCTCAGGTCCACCTGTCTGACTCTGACATTGGCAGGAGGTGGAACTAACCCCAAGGTCGTGCTGATATCCCCAAGCCAGTGGCAGTTCCTGCTCTGGAAATCCTGGCTCTTAGACTCCTGTTCTTGGCATTGTAGTCCATGCTGCTTCCTCTTAGAAAAAAAGCCACAGAGGCAGAGGTCTACTTGATGGGGGGCAGAAAAAAGAAAGATTAATTAAGGACTGGCTTCTATGTTATGAAAAGATTCACTACAGGGTTTCTTTAAATAGCCAGCACCCCTAGTGTTTTTATTATGCAGGTGATTTACAAAAAAGTAAATTTACCAAAAACTTTTC
This sequence comes from Arctocebus calabarensis, assembly GCA_963573935.1. NCBI lineage: Eukaryota > Metazoa > Chordata > Mammalia > Primates > Lorisidae > Arctocebus > Arctocebus calabarensis. Next base: position 3,541 of record CAUYON010112196.1, on the reverse strand, counting down.
ACGATGATATTTGCTCTGTAAGGTGAAGCACAAATTAACAAGCCTCTGAACCATTATCTGGGCTGCAGAGACAGGCTGTAAGGCCAGTCAACTGGGCAGAACCTGTTTCAGCACAGGGCCACAGTATGCAGGTCACCTGCACAGCCCCCACCGGCCTCACCGGATCTCAGAGAGAGGGATGAGAACAGAAGACCCAGGCTAACAGGGAGGACGTCAGTGCCAGGAAGCTACAAACAAGAGGATTCCTGGCAGGTCGTTTTCTTGGGGCTGTGGTTTTTCTCTTCTGCCAACGATGGAAGTGCAAGCCCCCTGTTTCCCAAACTCAGTGAGCACACATATTTCCCTGGCCCTATTACTTGACTCCTTTGGCCCATTTGCCTTTCTGCAAAATGCAACTTACCTTCTTCCCTGACTTTTCCTCCTGACTCATCTTTTTCATCAGCTTTCCTGGAAAGAGGTTATCTCTGGGGTCCTCCCATGAAACTGACGATTGACCTAATCAATTCTCTATGACCCCTGGATCAAAATACCTACATTGTTATACTACATAGATTGTACTATGTGTTTTATAATTCTGATTTCAATTAATTGTAATTTTAATATACTGAATAGTATGATATTATAATTCGATATCTGTGTATTTGTCGCCCATCCTGTACTATGAGCTTCTTCAGTGAGGAGATGTTCTCTGATTTACCTTTACCCCTCCAGTAGTTAAAACAATGCTGGACAATAAATGTGGGTTAGGACATTCTGATTTCATGGAAAAGAATAAGAATTTAATTTTTCAAGGGTTATTTGTTAACTGCCAAGGCCTAAACTAACGGGCAACATCAGAAGTACATTTTTCACACAACAATGAGATTGTCCAATTGTTATATTTCAAATCAGATCTGCCCTGCCCCCAAAATATGTTAGTCAAATTATTTCATAATTAAAATAAAATTTTAGAAGATTTCTGTTGATAATGGTATGCCGTAGAGGAAGTCATGTCAAAAACCCACATGGCATTTGAGAGGATTCCAGCAGATACACCTTTGCAATTCTAATCTACATTCCCTTTCATCTTCAATTAAAAAAGAAAAAAAAAACTGAGGTGAAAAGTTAAAGTGGAATAATATTGCTGTGCACACAGTTTTTTCCCCCCTTTCCAATGTTTTTCTCCTCAATGCATGCAATTGGTAATTAAATATATTTCTGCTGGTCTTGTGGCCATATGCCTACAATATGTAAAAATACATTTGCGCTTTTTTCCTCTCCATTCCTTTTGTTCCCAGCGCTGACTGCTGTCAGAGTGAACCGTCCAGATTCCCGTGTGCTGGTATCCATGGGCTCTGTCTTGCCAAGCTGCCAGTCTGGAGCGTCACACCTTACTGCCTTTAAAGATTGCCCTGCAGAGATAGAGGGAAATGGCAATTTTTACATGATGCAGTCTGGCGACCCAAGAGATTTGAAGTCAGAACTGGTGCCAAGATTTACCCAGGAGAGCAAGCGGAGGCAAAAACAGAGAACCTGGGCCAAAAGGAAAAAAATAGAAAGAAGAAAGACAAGGAAAGCTGGGGGAAGGGAATCCACAGTCAGGGCTCTCTGGGCAAAAGGCCTGACCCAAAAGCCATGGAAGGGTGAAGGCCTTGTTTTTAGGACCACGGGTCCCAAAGAAAGTCAGAGGGAAGAGGTCGGCTTTTTTTGCATGCCCTAAATTGTAGTAGATTGCAGAATGTAAATGAGACAATTATTACACCAACGCTCATCAAGCTGGGCTGGAAAGACTTCAATAGCCTGATGAATATGCATGCAAATTTGTTAATTAAGTTAATTATTCTGCTGAAAATTCATTTGTCTTCCAAGGACATTTTCCCAATGATTTTAACATGCTAGCGCCATTAGTCATGCTCCATGCTATTTAACATTACTTTTTGTCCACTTTCTTTCCCTCCACCCTTTTATAGAAAATATTGTAAAGTTTTAAAAACAGTTGATTGGTTCTTTTAATTGACCCCTGCAACGTTGGAAGATGCCTCGAGCCTGCTCGGTAGGCATTCTCAGAAGCACATTTCAATTAAATATTTCCTTGATATAGAAAATGTCTGCAAAATGTCACATTGGTGAGGAGGAGAAGAGCTCTATCCGGGATCATTAAAGCTAGAATTTGAATCATTCTCCACAGTGACTGTAAGAGGTAATCTGTCCTGCTGTGGGCGATTTCCCAAGCTCTGAGTGTTATTTGATGCGCGGATTTACCTTGCTGCGGGAAGTGTGGTGACTCCAACCTCCCTTCTCCTCCCGCTGCAAGGCGAAACCCAGCGACGTGTGTTCAAACAGAAACCGGTGCGGTGGTACTTTTCTGTCACCCATGAGGGCCCAGACCGGTTACCATGGCAACAAAGGGGCATAGTGTGTTTAACATCCCATCTGAATGGCAAATCGAGATATTTGAAAGAAATAGTGGAGTTTAATTTTGTTAGCCAACAGTAGCCAAAAAATTATAGTATGGCATTAAAACTGCATGGTATTTTGCTGGGTACAGCAGGTTTATTTAATTGAGACCTTCATTGTGGGCCTCAAAGTTGCCATCTTTGGAGGTCTAGGCGATCCTATTCAAACAGATTATTGATCTTAAGGCACAGAGACACAAAAGAAGCAGTCTTTTTAAATCTTCCAAAATTCTTATTATACATATAGTAATTGGAGCTTTCCATCCCAACTCAAAACTCCAAACATGCAATCTGATAAATCCAAGTGTTCTTAGTGGAACAGTAAGATAGATTTTTGAAATCAGACTATTCTAGAAAAATCAGAGGAATCTGGTTGTCTGCACACATTAGGCAATCGCTGTTAGATGGAGAAAGATTAATCTGTGCACCACTTGAGGGGACAGCCATATGCATGCTTAAAGATTCCTCTTTGGGTCATTTGTTTTCTTTACAAAGAAGGTAAACTCAGAATCTCCCCATCCCCTCAGTCACAAACTCTCCAATATAGTCTCATGGTAGAACCTGTATCTTCACCACTAAGGTTGATCAGACTTGCTTGGAGCAAAGCTAATGGGAAGGGAACAAAATAATGAAGAAAACGAAATTTAACTGAAAGAGTTAAAGAGAAATTAATTGGCATGCCATCGCTTTCAAGCCATCCGTATCTATTTTATACAGTACGGATGGCACTACGTGTCACATAGATCGTCAACCAATTAAGATGGTATTTTAAACCCAGTAATTTCTATAATTCCATCTGTTTTAGAAGGTTTAATTAGCAAAGTTACAAAAGCCAAATATATTTGAATATTTTGAAAGCAGGCCGAACAGTAAAAAAATGAAAAGTTCCCACAAACATGTAACTCTATAACTACGTACATTTCATAAGACTATCATTCGGATGCACTTTAAAATGATACCTGTGAAGGGGAAAGGGAGGGGAGGGGTGGGGGGAGGATGGGTAGAGGGAGGGCAATTAGTGGGAACACACCTACGGTGCATCTTAGCAGGGTACTGGCAAAACTTATTAAAGGTAGAGTATTAATGTCTTTATATAGTGATCAAGG
>CAUYON010112195.1:0-27381 GCA_963573935.1 Arctocebus calabarensis | reverse complement strand
AGAGATAATAAATCAGGTCATGTGAAATTGGACTATCTTTTATTTTAAAATTACTCAAATGATATTTATTGAGACTAAGTTATGTTCCAGGAATTAAGCAACACAACTCTTTTGCTTATTATATTTCACTCAATACTCACAGAGAACTAAAGAAGTTGTATGATTTTTATGATTTTTCAATAAGTGAGAAGATCAAGGTTCTCATATTCTATTCAAATTGCAGAGTTTATACAACTGTCATGATTTTCAAACTCAGTGTTCTTAGCTGGTGGTTTGGTGGAGTTGTCACTCTGAGAGCGAAAATCCTCACCTGCAGAGACCCAGACACCCCGTCTCTGAGTGGCCCTGTGCAGCAGTGTGTCCATGAACTGGATCGTAGACAGATGGATTTTAGAAACACAGAGACAAAGGACTTCCCTAGAAGTGAATGAGTTGGAGTAAATACAGTTCAAGGATGAACAAAATGGAATCCTGGAACAGACCTCAAATTTGTAAAAACAGACCTGCCACAGAACCTGGGAAAGACAGAAGTAGCGGCCAGGGACATTGCCTGCTCTTTACAGTGTCTTCCCAGGAGGCTTCAGTAATGGGGTGCTGGGTAGACATCTTTTCTGTCAAGGGCTATCAAGAAGTTTTTGCTTTGTCTCACTTTCTTCTTATTTTAAAGCAGGTGGCACCTTTTACCTACATCCCTGCTGCTTACTCCATTACAAAGGACTATAAGCTTCCCAGGCTGTTCAGATAACCAACCCAGGTGTCCTGTGCTGGGCCCTAAGAACTCACACGTCAGGCCAATGCGCTGGTAGCAGTCTGCTGCTGGTACCAACACAGCTCCCCGAGCAGAATCCCCAGGGAAGCTGGTGCAGCTGAAACCACAGCCGGTGAAACCGGGGCTGATGCCCAAGTTGCTGCAAGAGCCAGAGCTGCCTCAGGCTGTTTTGCTGCTGAGGACAAAGGCACAACCAGAATCTAGTGGGGAAAATCCCTTCCCTCTACCGCCTGTCTTCCTGCCAATTTCTGCAATTGGCAGAACCTGGGGAATGCATTTGAAGGCTCCCTGCTCCCTGAAATTCAGAAATCACAAAAACATGCACATGGAGCTGAGATCACATATATGAACAACCACAGCTGTTAAACCGGGCGAGTTGAATCCCTCGGATCTTTGGTAACTTCCAGTGTTATTACTATTTTTTTAACTGCTGAGCCGGTGAGTCCTCTCTCTGGTTTGCCAGATAAAATATAGGATGCTACATTAAATCTCAATTTCAGATAAATGATGAATAATGTAATAATGTCTTAACATGGTTTCTGTGTGTGTATTCTATAAACACATAGGTAGGTACATACATACATATGTAGCCCACATATTGCATGAGACATTTATGGTAAAAAGTATTCATTGTTTATCTGAAATTCAAATTTTAACTGAATGTCCTGAATTTAAATTTGCTGAATCTAACAACCCTCTCCCTTAGAGACTTGTGAGGATTATAGGAGACAGGGATTTCCTTGTACTAATTCATTACAGATTTTAAAACCACAGAGACAAAGTGCAGATGTGGAAGTGACTGGGATTGTAGTAAATACACAGCATTTTGCGCAAAACTTTCTCTCCCCCCATTCTCTCTCTCGCCCTCTCCAGAGAGATTTTGTTGCACAGACTACTTTTCTTCTTCACCAGTATTTAAGCAAGTATGTGTGCTAGAGAAAAACTGAGGATATAACCCTTGTGCTTGCAGTGGAAACTGTATTGCCTGACCCTCTAATTCAGAGTTACAACATACATTCCCCATCTGCTCAGAGCATTGGAAGACACTGAATCTTACCTAAATCCTTCCTGAAAAAATGCCTTGAGTCGAAGAGAGCTTCCTTGCCCAAGTCAAGACCCCTGTGAGGGCTAAGTGACCACCCACCTCCAAAGACAGGATCATGCAGGGTATACAAGCCCAGCTTCTCTCCCCAGGGGCAGGGAAGTGCTGAATGGACGCCCAGAACCATAGCTCCCTGTGGAATCAGACAAGCCATTGCTTTGACTTCCTCGGGTCAAAAATCTCCCTCTGGAAAGCCATGTTCTTCTAGAATAATTCCCCTTATGCTTTATGCATGAGGATCACAGCATCAGTTTCTAAAAAGTCCAGGATACAAAAGTGGCTAGGATGGTTGGTGACTGGCCTTATGAGGCATAAATATTCCCTTTTGGCTACAAAACAAAACAAAGCACCTGCATTTAAAATCTATTGCATTTGGATCCCTCATTTCTTCTTCATCTCCTAGCAGGAGCTCAGCACACAATTATTGAGTGATTATTGGCTAGGTGATCTGAGGACTAAATGAGTGACGTCTATAAATAAGTCAGGGACACACTGGAAGAAGGGTTTGTAAATCAAGGACTTGCAATTAAATATTCTAGGCACCACTTGTAAATTTACAACATGTCTCTCTCTTGTCTTAAAATTAAAACCTCTTTAGGAAACTCATTGAAATCCATTTCTATAAAACTATAAAATTGTATGTTTATTGCCTGAAAGGTAAAGCATAACACACATGAAAAAAATGTGAGATTACACCAAAACAATCGATGCATGCTTTGTGCTCCTCCATTGTCCTGAATAATTTAATATGCTGCTTTGGCACATCTGGCTAGATTTGAGACCCCCTGAGGCATCATAGAATGAACAAACCATCCACCTACCTCTTGATAGAAATCACTGTGATTTATCATTGTATTGGAATGTCGGGGCCAATCACAAATACTGGTGGCCAGATATGTTTCCACTGACTGCCTATGATGCAGTTGACCAGACCCAGCATCTCAGAACATTTTTACACAGGACTCTGCCTTTACTATCTTGTTTGCTTGAGTATATATTTCTGATATGCATACACACAATTCCTGCACAATTCTTAAATATCAGTCCTTTTCCTTGAACATCTTTTCATCTTCTCACTCTACAAACTCTCCCTGGGAGAGACTTTCCACTATCTGACCGTTTCATTGCTTTACTCACAAATATTTGTAGCCACCTCAGAATCATTCCAAAGGATATGAATTTCTTTATCTAGTACATTGCTGAAGGCTCCTTGAGTCTTCCTGCATACACCCCAGGAAAGTCTCCAAATCTATTCTTTCTCCTCCACCTGTACAACTCACCTCCTCAAACTCGTAGGGAGAGATATGTCCCAAATCATATACTGCGATCGTTATTTACTCACAATAGAATCAAAGAATAAATTTTAAGAAATTTTAAGAAAAATTTTGATTCTTTAAGAATCAAAGAATAAATTTTAAGAAATTTTAAGAAAAAGTTATTGTTCAACAAATACCTGTCATGAACAAAGATGTAATTATTCTTACCAAATTATTATCATATTAGATCTAGCAGTGTGTAACAAAGTTAACCTTTCATGTATGATCAATGGGGTTGGCTTAGTTCATTTTATGTTGCAATAAAGGAATACCTACTCTGAGTAATTTATAAAGAAAAAAACAAATTTTATTTGCTGAGGATTCTGCTGGCCAGAAGATTGAGCATCTGGTAAGCACACCAGGGTGTTTCTACCCATTGGAAGATGAAGGGGATGCGGAGTGTGCTGAGAGCACATGGCAAGGGGGGAAAAGGGAGGGAGGAGGGGCCTGACACTTTTTCTAACAGCCAGTTCTCACAGGAGGGAAGTAACAGGTGAGATTCGCTCATGACCTCCCAGAGAAGGCAGAAATCTTTTCAAGAAAAAATATACACTCAAGACCTAAAAAACCTCCCATTAAAATCCAACTCCAACATTGTGGATAAAACATCAACATGAGATTTGGAAGAGACAAATACCCAAACTATAGCAAGAGCTTTTCATAGGAAAGTGCGGCTGTTTTAAGTTTTGAAAATCAACGACTGCAATTTAATATTTTAACAAAATAGAAGAGCAAAGCAAGATGATAATTATAAAAAATGCAGAAAAATGACATTTAATACCTCTATTATTCAAAAATATTAGTAAACTAGTTAAAAGAAACTTCCTAATCTTGATAAGAGATATTTTTAATAAAACTATAGCTGATGCAACTTATATGAAAGATTAGTCTCGGAGCCTGTAGCTCAGCAGCTAGGGTGCCAGCCACATACACCAAGGCTGGTGGGTTCAAACCAGACCAGGCCTGCCAAGCAACAATGACAACTACAACAAACAAATTGCCAGGCATTGTGGCAGGCACCTGTAGTCCCAGCTGATTGGGAGGTTGAGGCAAGAGAATCCTTTAAGTCCAAGAGTTTGAGGTTGTGAGCTGTGACACACAGCACTCTATCCAGGGTGACATAGTGACACTCTGTCTCAAAAAAATAAAACTAAACAAGAAAGATTAAACTTCACCCCACTAGGATCATAAACTATACAAAGATGTCAGCTTTCATTATTCTTATTTAACATTATGCTATGGGTCCTAGAAAATGACGTGGGTCAAGAAAGGTTACTGAATATAAAATTACAAGAGTCAATGGTGATTCAATGGATATAAAGTTGCAGTTATAGAAGGTGATTTGAGAACTCTTGTATAACATATATACATAGTAATACTTTTTCAGGGTGTATGTAGGAAGTACTCATAGGGGCTTATAACAATAACGTACCGTATTTTTAAAAATCTAAGAAAGTAAATTTCGTGTTAAGTATTCTTATCCCAAGATAGATAGGTAGATAAACTTTTTCTTTGTGGGGAAAATGACTGTGCAACTCCTAAGGTATATACACAAAAAGCCATAAAAATCAATAAGTAAATTTAGTAATGTCGTGGAATAGAAGTCAACACAAAAATATTGTATCCCTATATACTAGCAATAAAATAAATAAAATTGAGTTAAAAGGAAAACTCAGGTTTTGCAATAGAATTTATATGCTTGAGAACTTGGGATAACTTAGCAAAATGTGCATGAGACATGAAATTGAAAATGACAAAATATTACTGGAAGTAAATAAAAGACAGGCTGCTGGCATATAGATCATGTCTTGAGCTGGAAGACTGTAGATTATTAAAATGTCAATTTTTCTGTATACAGATTCAATGAATACCAATCAAGTTTATCAAAGATTATTATAAAATGGGACATGCTTATTTTAAAAGTTATGTAGAAATGAAAATGACATAGACTTATAAGACAATTCTGGAAAAAAAGAAAAGAAGACTTTATTTTGTTTCAAGACTTACTATGCAGTTCGCTGTACAGGTATTAAGATATTACATAGACCAATAGAATAGGGAGGAAATGCTAGAACTGGGACAACACTGGCAGGACGCATTTCTGTTTAAAAAAATTGACATGTTAAGTTAGTAGTAGGAACAATAATAGTCTTTTATATAAATGTTTCTTCAGCAACCCAATATCAATATGGGAAAAGGAAATTTTCAACTCTTAATGCACAACATATGAAAAACAAAACAAAACAAAAAGACACACTTAATATGAATCACAGACCTAAAAATGAAAGATGCAATTATAAAACCTCCAGATGCAAACTTAGGAGAAAATTTTTGCAACCCTGTGGCTGGCAACAATTTCTTAAATACAACAGGAAAAGAATAACATGTAAAAATTGCTGAGTTGTGTTTTATCAAATGTAAAACTTTAAATCTTCTAAAGTCATGGGTCGGGGGGTGACGAGCAATACTCAGAATGGAAGAAAATATATTCAATCCATATATCTAACAAAAATGTGTATCTAGAAAAAAAAGAACTCTTCCTAAACAATTAGACAGCATATAATCCTGGGTAAAAGTGGGCAAAAGAGACGCTGCCCAAAACACTTACTAATGACTCAAAATCATGTGAAAAACGTGGCAGCAGAAGAAGCAAGACGGCTGACTGTAACAGCAATCACCAGATCATCTTAGAAAGAAAGAAAAGTTATTGATGGAGGGACTCAAACAAAACAAATAAAGAAGTAAAACATAACCCAGGTGTCATTCCGAGGAAAAGAGCCAGAGCGTCCTGGAGATGCTGTGTGATGAGGCTGCTGACCAGACGAGCTCAGTCCTGGAGGGATCTGGAGCCCGGTGGAAAGGGAAGGTGGTTGTGTTTTCAGCCCCTGGCAGACTGCGGGTTTCCACATGGATGGTCAGCTTCTCTACCCTCAGGAACCCCGAAGCTGCTGCTGCCAGGGAGCTGGAAGTCTGAGAAGCCGGCACAGAGCTGCCAGCCCTGTCCCTGGAGATGAGGTGGCTCATCAAGTGATGAGCGAATGAAGAAAACATCCTACCCATGTATCCACAGATAGATGGTAGATGAATAGTGATTCACCATCTATACAGATAGATATAATGAATTACTACTTAACCATAAAAGGAAGGCAATAATGTCATTTGTAGCAACTTGGATGGAACTGGGGAACATTATCCTAGGTGAGTTATCTCAGGAATGGCAAGGCAAACACCATAGTGAGTGGGAGCTAAACGCCGATTTCACGTGGTCACAAAGTGTGGTGAAGGTCTTTGAGAAGGGAGAAGCTGGGAGGGAGGTCAGGGGTCAAACTTAACCTGCCAGGTACAATGTACACCACTCTGGTTGTGGGCCCAGCTACAGCATTACACAGTTCATCCCTGGAGCAAGAACATTTGTAGCCCCTAATAGAGTGTTTTGAAATAAAAAATTATGAGAAAGTCAGCAGTACTGGTCATCAGGGAAATGCAAATTAAAAATACAATGAACAAAATCACAAAATACATAGCAGAATGGCTACAATTTAAGGCCTTAAATACCAGTGCAGATGAAACTATGGAACCGCTATAATTGTGTACATTGCTTTTCACTAAATAAAATAATACAGCCACTCAGCGAATCTCAGGGAAGTTCACTGGGTGAAGCACAGGCTGAGGTGTGGCCCTGGGATTCCACTCCCCATGTCACTGGCGTGTGCTCTGCGTTTCCTTGACTCTGAACTTCAGAAAACAGAATCGTAGCATCAAAAACATTGCTTTCTTTGCTCCTTTTTGCTTCATGTCCTAAAAAGAGAAAACAGCTGTTAATGGACAAATTAACATTAGCAATTAAAACAAACAAACAAAAAGCCCCTGACAATGTGAATATTCTCTGAAACTTGAGTTAATGGATTGAATCTGGTTTTATGATGTAAGATGTTCCTGCCTTGAGTTTTTATTTTCTACGGTGACCTGTATTTTCTGCTGAGATGATTCCTCTTCTCTTCTCTTTCTCGTTCTTATCCTTTGATTTTGTCTTAACCTTTCCCCTTATCTTCTTTTCACCTTCCCTTTTTTCATCTGCACCTTCAAATTCTATTTGCTGTGGTTTTCTTTTTGCAATCTTACCTATTTTTGATGTATCATGTGTGTCAAGAGTATTTTGTTTTTTCCCTTCCATTTTCATTATTTACAATTCATTAGACTTCTATTCTTTGCTAGTTCATCCCATAATCTGAATTTCAATATCTAGTTGCTCTCTATATTCGGTTAAGTTTATTTTCTAAATATATGTAAACTAAATACCCTAAAATCAAGGACCTCGGGAGGACAGTTTGCATTTTGGAGATGAGACCCCCAGCTATCTTTCTGTCCAGTTCGGCTAGTTCTACTCACTCAACTGTTTGTAGTTTTCACATCTAACCTGTTTAAAGTGGAATTTGTTATCAATATTAAAATCCCAATGGCTTATTTTATTTATTATCTGTTACCCAAATGGATATGAGGCATCCAGAACTCTGGAATGAGTTAAAAAAATTTCTTCTTTATGTTTAAAAAAACAGACTTTGTTTTGTAGTTTGAGTGAGTGATTCGAGCAAGCAGATTTTGGTTCATCTTTCCACAGGCAATAAGCATGACATTAGAACCTGTGTGACTAGTAATAGTGACTTTGCCACGAATTTACTGAGTTAGCTTTCTGCCAACCAGCCACGTCCACCTTGCTTCATCTTTCTAGAGTATCATGTTTTCTATTTTAAATATCTCCTCATACTTTCAGTGTTTTATGAGACTCAGGTGAAACAGACTTCTCCTCTAACTTCTGGTCAATCTAACTTGGGAAAATCCACTGTTATAGCCAAAAACATTACCAGGGACATAGGAAAGTCAATACTGTCCACAGAATGCCATTGATTTGTCTGCTTTAGAAATGTGACCTACATATACACATCTACCCAGATCCTCTAGTCCTGAATATAAACTGGGAATAAAGATGAATAATCACAAGCTTCACATTTTGGGCACTGTTCCAGTTTATATGTTGTTGTATGAATTATAGCATTTTGCTTTTTGCTAGTCTGTAATTGAGGTACGTTCTGAGGATATAATGTTGAAAAAACATCTACTACTCTTTATCCAGAAAACATAAATCAAATATACACAGACACTTAAGTTTTAGGAGGAAGAATTATACTTGCTAAAAGAGAATATGCACAGTGTAATAGGGTCAATTACCCTCATGAAGGCAGCTGGGAAGGACTTTCATGAACTATTATTTTAATGATCAGACTGCTAATTCTTCATAAAGAAGGACTCTTCTGTGCAAATTCCCTGGGTCAGGAGAGAATGTGCTCACCTTACCAGTCTTGCCATTCTCCAGGATGGCAGAAAGTAATATCAAATCATTAGGAAACATGGCACCAGAGGAATAATAATCAATATGTCTTCATGGTAAGTGACTGAATCTCAACTCAAAATTGTGTCTGTCGACTTTCAGAGCTAGTTTTGCCATACTTTCCCTGATAAGCTACTGTCTTGTGAAGCTTGGCTCAGCTCTCGAGGGCTTCAAGTTCAGTAGGAAATGGGTATCTAACCACCATTTATGACATAGCAGAATGAGAACAGCACTATAAATTAGGCATAATTGAGATGTTAAGGCTTATGAACAAGGAAGAAATACAGTCAAGTTGAATATGTGTGGAAGACTTTAAGGAAAACTTAGCATCGCATATATGCATCTAAAGCTGGATGATTCAAGGACCATTTACATAGAGATTTAAGTTCCATAACCAAAATCAAGACCTATTTAAGGATAAAACCATCTGAGTGGGTCAAGTGAAGCCCACAGCGGTTGAGGCATTGTGAAACAGGCTTCGTAATGAAGAAGGAACTGGAGAGGTGGTCTGACGAAGGATGTGATCAAAAAGAGAAAGACAAAGGAAGAGGACAGAATTTCCAGAAAGACGCTGATTCCAGAAAACTAATATCTGGCAGCAATGGTAAACATTCCTTTTTTATATTTTTCATTCATTCATTTATTCAATCATTAATTTTTTGCTTAATTGTATCTTTAAGAGAAGTAAATGAGGGGAGAAAGAGAAAAATTTAAAAACATGGTTAATTAAAGAGTGATGAGCATCTTGCAAAAATAGCGGTGTCAAAACTTGGATTAAGCAACGTGTCCTTGAGAAACGAGAGAGTCTTCAGATGAATGTGTCCAGATGACAAACCCGTAGTAGAGTAATGTAGAGAACTAGTCAGTGTAATCACAGTCATGTTAAGTTGACTGGGGTGATGCATTTTATAGCCGGATGATGACAACTAATGAGAAGAGGAAGACACAGAATGAGCCAGCTGCACATGTGCCCTTGTGAGGAAACACACACACAACTTCCTTGGGTCCCTACTGGTGGAAGTCACAGTGCATTTCTATAATTCATGCAGTCTCTGTATTGCCGAGTTTCCTTGTTCACAAGCAGCAAAGGCTATATTTTCTTTATTATGCACTTAATTTTTCTTTTTTCAATAAAAAATTGAAAATAAATGTATCCTCCATTATTACACAGCAGAATCATGTCCTTTACAAATTTTGCTAGTTCCAAATGAAGTTTTTAAAGTTGTCTTTTCATTTTATAAGTAGAATTTGTTGACTTCAATATGAAATTTCCTTCTTTTCATTGGTAAAGAATATTTTTCCAGGCTTGAATCTCAGTATATTTAATAAGTCACTTGCTAGAATGTGACATTATTATGACAGGTATTATTTTCCTTTTATAATCTCAATTCATCCTATATGATGATTTTTTGTTAACATTGGGAAAGTTTGCAAATCTCATCATGGGACAGAATGAAAGACAGAGAAGTTAGTAAATAAGGGTGGGACACACAAGGGACATGATCAGACCAGGGGTTCTCCATTATTTACTTTTTTATGTGTAACATGACTCAAGAAGTTACTGATGATACAAATATTATTTCACAGGTGACTAAAATAATTTCAGAGACATACATACATTATACAGAATTATTCATAGTCAAAATTTTGAAATTAGATGTGCTATCCGATCAGCATATTTTTAACGAGTTAAACAAACTCTTCTTTTATCCTAAATATTATTTTTCCAAGGGCGAAAACATAGTTAATCAAAATAACAAAGAATTTGTAAGTATTTCAATTTCTCCCATTTCTTCTATAATATTTCACGTATTTCTTTGTGAAAATTAAATGGTTGTACTCCTTGATTTTAAATTGCCCTTTACTACTGCAATTTTATGATAGATCACTCTGGAAATTTTGTAGAAAAGCTTAGGGAATTATAGTGAACATAGTAAATCTATAGAAATTAACCCTGTTTATTTTGCACCCAGAATATAATTGAGAGACCTTTATTAAGTATTAAATATATTCCATGTTATCAACTAGTTGCAGGGATATAAAGATAAAAAATATTATCACCATCTTTCATAAATTCATGCATCTAGTTTGCTTAGGGATGTAATGAGGAGAAGAAAAAAAAAGGAGAAAGCCAGTGCCATTTCAGGTTGCCAGGTGACCTCAGGGAAATCATGTCAATGTCTATCTACAATTCCTTTCAGGTGGCAGTAAAAATTAAATAGCATAATGACATCAGAGGAAGCATGTCCCATGCTGTAATGTTATTAGATTCTCAAAATATAGTTGTTAAGGCCTAAAAGCAATTTGGCTTTTAACTGACTACAATGAATAGAGAAGCGAGTACTCATCACATATATACTCTAGGCTGGGTGAGAGGAAAGTTCGGACATGGGGGAGGGAAGGGCAGGGTACAGGTGATGAGTTAAGACCCAGTGGGGTCAAATACTTACAACTGAATTACTGAAGAAACAGAGCTGGATAGATAGAGATTCTGCCCTGAGTGTGAGATGCTTGATATTGAGATTATAGAAATGATAGAATTAAATAATAATAGAGCTTGGATAGGACCATAATATTACCTTGCTGGAATTAAGGACATGAAGATAATATGAAGGCAAGGATATACTCTCCATGCAGATAATGAGATCAGAAAAAGATAGAATAAAAGCAACCTGGGAGACAGGGGAAGACGATCTTGTGTTGAAATCTTTAAGGAAAGAGAGGAGTGACCTGGCTGACGGAGGGCTAACTGCTTCAAGGGGTGAGAGTGAGCAGTACAGTGTGACAATAGGAGCTGAAAACCTGGGGTGTCTCTTAGGGGAAGAGGGAGGGAATCCGGCCGACTCCTGATTAACTGGTAAAAGGGGCACAGGAGAGAAATCAGGTATTACTTGAGAAAGCTGCAGGGGAAACTTGCAGCATCCAAGGAGAGCCAGGGTCGTCTAGAGAGGTCACGAGCCACCGTGACTTCCACGTGGGATAGAGAACAGGGATGGTGACAGGTTAGGCGTTTTCAGAGCTTCAGGGAGATGGTTTCTGGAGAATAAGAGATGGCCCAGAAGATTCAGGCTTCTTGTGGATTTTGACATAACCACCAATGAAGATCCTGAAGGCTTGAGTCCTGATGCCCTCCGAGGTACACCTGTGTCATGTCAGGGCTCCTGGGGAAGCCAGGCGGGGTCCTGTTGAACACAGGAAGGTCTCTGAATCTTCCTTTCCCCCTTAGACCTCAGGGGAAGAATGTAGTCACCATGGCCACATTCCCCTGGTGTTTACTGACAAACTGGGCTTTAGAATTCCGACAGGCCAAACCTAAGTAGACATAGCTGATGTTTAAAATGTTTTTAGAAGAAAACATTTGCCATGTAGCACAATATATTGAATAGAAATATAGAAATATTTATGTGAGCCAGGTTGAGACTAAGAGACGCTACTCCAAACATAGCACAATAGAGGGCACTCTCTGGCCATCTCCCACCTTTCCGCATGAGAGCTGACCATAAAACAGTTCTCTGACCTCCTGACCTGGAAAGCAGGTCAAAGTCCTCCCGTGACAGGTGCCCTGCACTGTAACCAGAAAAGAGGAATGAGGACACGGAGAGACCAGCGGGAATCAGTGCAAACACATCTTGTCCGGTCCCCTGGTGTGTGACCGTTACATCATGTGCTCTTTGTCTAATCCTGCTTCTAGACACTGCCCATCCTTCACCAAACGGAAGCATGAAAATGGTCATCAGGTTTTCATTTCATTTCTGAAGGCTCTCGTGCTTTGGTTAAATGAATTTATTCTGCTTTTCTCTTGTTAATCTACTTTTTGTTCTAGAGGTGTCAGCTGTGAACCTGAGATGGGTGAGGAAATCATATTTTTCTCCCCATAGCCATATAAAGTAAATTTAAATTTTCTAGTATTCATATTTCTAAGAAGTAAAAGAAAAATGTAAAATTTTACTAGGATGTTTCATTGAACTCATAATATTTAAATGTTACACATTATCATTTAACATGTCATTGATGCAAAATTATTAATGAGATATGTTCTTCTTAAAATAGTGAGCATTTAAAATCCAGTGTGTATTTTATACTTACTGTATCACCACTTGGATTAGCAACATTTTAATGTTCAGATGTGTCCAACAGACTGAAGTGCACAGTTGTAGAAGTTTGAAATTCTGTTCACCATCCAGGGATAGAGAAGTTCTGATGTGAAGACCTAATTTGAAGTTGTTTACTAAAGCAATAAGCAAAACTATGAAAGTTTTTTACTTTTTTCTATGCTGAGTATTAAAATATTCCCTACTTTCATAATAACCAGGTGAACATTATTAGAAATATATTTCCAAAATTATATATAACCAGAAGAGACTATCATCTGGTCAAATGTTAATGATTGCCTGGGTTTCAAAGTCACCAATATGTCTAACATGATTCTCTCCGAATCCTATTTCAACAGACGTAATGGTAAAAGCCAGCTGGTGACAGCTGATAGAGCAAATTAAGGAAATAAAGATCATACATAACTCAGCACATTCCTCCTGTCTTCTTCCTTGATATTTACTCAAAGGTCCCATTGTGACTTCAAAGTCGGCTAGAGTTCCCCCTAAGACTGTAATTCTGTACTGAAGCATACTTAGCAACATTTTGGTTAACCTCCCATTATCACCTATCAGTCTGTGCCTCTTTGACGAGATCATATATTGGTATTGCTTTCTTAAGTGAGACATGTTCTTACTATTGTTCTTGTTATTATCATCATAGTTACTGTCACTGGTAATAGTAACATAATGACACTGACATGGTTTGGTAGAAATGTCTTTTGTCATAGGAACAGCAGATCTCTTATCTTCCAAATACAGCCTGGAATCTGTCCCATCCATGCCTGGTCCATTAGACAGTATCCCCTCTCACTGACTGATGATATTTGGTGTAGACATATCATATCTTTCTTTTCCTTTCAAATTTGAAACCAACTAAGAAACTATTCAGATAGATTGAAAGCTATCGACTTTATTATTACCTAAAGCCAGTTTGGGGGGATTTGTTTTGTTGATAGTATGTGACAAACTCCTGAAGACCCTCCACCCATTCTCAGACAGAGCTGATCCCAGTGTCAGCCACTCAGGCAGACTGCTGGTCATTGTGTCACAGAGGGGAAAACCCCTGCCCTGAGCCATGGATGGGAGAAAATGGGAGATAATCATGAGGGAACTGGGCAGAGGTGTGGCTCGTCCCAGACTCAACTGGCAGATGAATGCTGATTTTACTTCTCAAGAAGTAGAAATTTCTTGTCCTTCAGGGAAATGTGAGAAGGGCAGAAAAATTCTTCCTGTAGCATCAAGGACTTCTGGCCTTCCTCACCTCACTCCATGCTCTTGCATTTTGAGACAGCTTCCAGGTGACCGACACCTGTCCTTGTGCCGGTGCCGAGAATATCCTGATACCGTGCTGAGACTATTCTGGTATCAGCCTTTCCTTCACTCACCCAGCTTAGTGATTTTCTCAGAGGTTTTGCACCAGCCCATATCTTGAAGAATAAATAAGGCTCATCTTTATTTTTCACCAAGCTCCATGAGGCAGGTAAGTTGGTGCAGATGAGGTGCCTCAATGCTCTAACCTCACTGCATCAGGAGGAATAACCCTGCCTAGTCACACACTGGCACTTAAGGCTCCTACTTGGAAGTGACAGGCCTTGCCTCTACTCCAGTTTCACCGGCCAAAGCAAGCCACACAGCTATCTCCAACATCGAAGAGGTGAGAAGAGTATCGTCTCAAGTGCCTGCCCAGAAGCAGCAGAAATCTGGGCGAAGCTGGGGCATAGAATTAATGACTAGTGCAGGTGACCAAGGGGAAAATTATGTCCTGATAGCCATAGGATTGGGTTCACACTAGGTTCTCTTTCTGTTAGACATATCAAAGAAGCAAGTTGTTTAACTGAGAGCTCCCCAGGTTCGTGTTTCATAGGGGTATGGCTAATGGAAGAAACTTTGAGCTCCGACTCGGAATAAAGTGCACTGCCTACCTCTGTTCACTCTGATAAAGCTTTATGTTAAAGGCTGAATTGTGCTTCCTCCTCAAAAAATTAATGATTGAAGACCTAATCCACATTGTGAAAGTGTGTGGAGATGGAACCCCTGGGAGACAGTGTTTAGATCAGGTTGGGAAGGAGGGCTGCTCTGATTGCAGCGTGACATGATAAGAGGAGCAGACCTCATTGTGCTTCCCCTACCACGTGAGGCGGAGAAAGAAGGTGGCTGTCTAAAAGCGAGGAAGCGAGCCCTCACTGGCAAACTGAATCTGTGGATATCTTGATCTTCCACTTTTTATATTCCAAACTCAGGAAAAAAGAATTTTTGTTGTTTAAGCCTCATAGTTTGAGGAATTCTGTTGTGACAACCCAAGCTGGCTAATACACCATATCCATCTCAGCCCTTCACTGAGTCTCAGCATCATCCTCTTTAAGATGCGTAGCATCCACTTCACCCTACTTTACCCAAAGGATTTTAGGGAGAAACTGACAAACAAGTGAGATCGTGCCCTAAAAATTACTTTGTGACCCATGCAAAAGGAGAAGCCTGCCTATCAATCATGTTTCAGAGTCTCTGTTCCCATCTGTGGAATTTCCATCTTCCCAGGCATGGCCCTCTATCCACTCAGTCCACAGTCACTGCTTATTAAGGTGACATGATCATCGTCATGCCATAGATTAAAGAGCTGCAGCTCCACCATTGGGAAGCTCTTTTGTGCCAAGCTATGTTGTTTAAATTGAATTAGCATGTTCTGGGCAGTAGAAACCAGCAGAGATGCCCCACAGGCCATCTAGACTGCCAGCGGACCTGGGTCAGAAGCCCTGCACTGATAACCCTGTGTGTCCATGGCCAAATCACTTAGCTCCTCTGAACTTAAATGGCAAAAGCTTACAAACCCATCAAGAAGGGAACAACAAAAAAAATGTTCTTCCAAAGCCTGCAGGATTAATTTGTTTTCATGATGATGCCCAGGAACAGCGCTAGGCAGGGGCTGTGGAAGAAGAAGGGATGGCGAAAGGAATACTTTAGGTCCTAAGGAGAGCTCTAGACCTAATACCAGAGACTCATAGCAGGATTTTGCTTTATCTCAGTGCATAATACAATGCCTTATTTCAATGTTATAAATTAGGTACTAAGGATATACTGTTTAAAATAGAAAACACCTTTGTCCTCATGGGGCGATGTAAACAGATGACAGAAATATATCAAATGCTGCATATATTCAGATATAATATATACCAAGGAGAAAAATAAACAATAGGCAATGATGAAAACAGCATAAATGATGCATGAGGTAGTGTCAGGCCACAACTAAGGTAAAAACATTTTAAGCAAAGAAAATAGAGCAGCAGCCTTGACAGAAAATAGCATGGCAATTGTGAAGAAAAGCAAAATGCCAGAAAGAGTAGAGGATGTTGTACTGAAAAATAAGAATGTGAGGCATCAAACTCATTGGCCTTGGACAGATTACAGCTGGCTTTGAACAACACACGTTTGAATGACGTGAGTCCACGCCTACACGTATTTTTTCAGTAAAAGATATGCTGGGTGTCCCTGTCTCTCCTGCCTCCCCTTCCACCTCCTCTGCCCTCTTGGCCCCTGGGACAGCAAGATCAACCACTGCCCTTCTTCCTCCTCCTCTTCAGCCTAATGAATGTGATGATAAGAATAAGGACCTTTATGGTGATCCACTTCCACTTAATGAAGTGTACAAATATTTCCTTTCCCCTAAAATTTTCTTAATGACATTTTTATATTTCTCTAGATAACATTATTATAAGAATACTTCATATAATACATGCATAGTATAACAAAAAAATAAGTGTTGACCATTTCTATCATTGGTAAGTCTTTGGCTCAACAGTAGGCTATCATAGCTAAGGTTTTGGGGAGTCAAAAGTCATACATTGATTTTTTTCCAGTATCTCTAACCCTCATGTTGTTCAAGAACCAACTGTATTACACATTTTAAATATATTACAGAATTTTTATGTGGATAGAGTTTTGTTAAGATGACGTTGTAATACCATATAGGAAGCCACAGTGAATTCTAAAATTACAAGAAACATTTTAAAAGATAGGAAATTATCTTAGGTATGCCTCCTATACTAGTTCCACTTTTTTAAAATCATAGCTGTATACAATAATGTATTTGTGGGGTACAATGTGCTGGTTTTATATAGAATTTGTAATCCAGTGAAATAACCACAAGCTACGCTTCTGCTACCACTTAAGTCTCTAAAACATTCCCAGGGTCATGCACATACTCTAGTTCAACCCAAACATCAGCGCTTAATTCTTAAAGAAGGTAACAGAGCCAAAGATTTTAGAAGAGCATGAAGAACATCATTGTTAGCCCCTGTTGTTATTTTCCCATTGTTTTTGTGCATTGGTCAACATAAGATGGAGTGGAATCTTCAAGACCTTTGCTTTGCCTACCTATCCCTAAAGCAGTGAGTGGGGACTGGACTAAATGTCTTTCCACATTCTCTTCCATGGTATACAATAAGCAGAAAGGAAGGACGCATTGGCATACCAGTTCTGATTATACTTCAGATAAAGCTATGAACTTAAAGAAAGTAGCTTTTATGGAGCTTCAATATTTCTCAATGTGTATGAGAAAATGTTTTTCTTAAGTTGAGAATAAAAAGTAGATGATAGTATTAAGATGCATTAATTTACTAGAGCTATCTTAACAAAATACCACAGACTGAGTGGCTTAAGTAACAGAAACTTATTTTCTTACATTCCTGGAGGGGAAAAATCCAAGACCAAGAGTACAATCAAGGTCTGTGTCTGGTGAGGGCTCTCTCTCTCTCTCTCTCTCTCTCTCTCTCTCTCTGTCTCGATAGATACTTGGCACCTTCCTGCTTTGTTGTTCCATGGCCTTTCCTCTCTGCATGAAGAGAGAAAAAGAGAAAGACCTGCTGCCTCCTCCTTTTATGAGGTCTCCAGCCCAATCCGATTAGGGATCCACCATTATAACCTTATTTATTCTTAATGACAGCTTTAAAGGTCCTGTGTCCAAATACAGTCACATCCGGGGTTAGAGATTTAACATGTGAAGTTTGGGGGCGTAATTCAGGACATAACACATGGTTAGCCTATGTACAGGTACATATTACACATAACACCAATCTTCAAAATTACTAATGTTCTACATCATAGGTTTTTGATGTAGAAACAAGCAACATTTTCTCTTCTAATAGAATTTGTCAAAAAACAAACAAGCAAAAAAAAAAAACCCAACAGAGAAATATCTTTCTACTGATGCCTAAATATTCACCATTAGTGTGTGTTTTTAATATGTGGAAATACATTTTAGGCACAGCATAAAAATTGTAAGCTTACTTTTTTCTTAAAAATTAATATTTAGGGTCAGAAGAGGTTAAACTTTCACTCTTCACAGATGATATGATTGTATATCTGAAAAATACCAGGGATTCGACTATAAAACTTTTAGAAGTGATCAAGGAATATAGCAGTGTACCAGGCTACAAAATCAACACTCATAAATCAGTAGCCTTTATATACACCAACATAACCAAGAGGAAAAAACAGTCAAAGACTTATTTCTTTCACAGTAGTGCCAAAGAAGATGAAATATTTAGGAGTCTACCTAATAAAGGATGTGAAAGATCTCTATAAAGAGAACTATGAAACTCTAAGAAAATAAATCACTGAACATGTCAACAAATGGAAAAACATACCATGCTCATGGTTGGGAAGAATCAACATTGTTAAAATGTCCATACTACCCAAAGCAATATACAATTTTGATGCAATTCCTATTAAAGCTCCATTGTCATATTTTAAAGATATTGAAAAAATAATACTTTGTTTTATATGGAATCAGAAAAAAACATCGAATAGCCAAGACGTTACTTAGAAATAAAAACAAAGCAGGAGGAATCACGCTACCAGACCTAAGACTGTACTATAAATCAATAGTGATCAAAACAGCATTGTACTGGCACAAAAACAGAGAGATAGATATATGGAACAGAATAGAGAACCAAGAGATGAACCCAACTTCTTACTGCTATTTGATCTTTGACAAGTCAATTAAAAACATTCAGTGGGGAAAAGATTCCCTTTTTAACAAATGGTGCTGGGAGAGCTGGCTTGCAACCTGTAGAAGACTGAAATTGAACCCACACCTTTCACCACTAATGAAGATAGACTCTCACTGTATTAAAGATTTAAACTTAAGACATGAAACTATAAAAAAACTAGAAGAAAGTTCAGGGAAAACTCTTGAAAGAATTGGCCTGGGTGAATACTTCATGAGGAGGACCCCTCAGGCAATTGAAGCAGTATCAAAAATACACTACTGGGACCTGATGAAACTAAAAAGCTTCTGCATGGCCAAGAACACAGTAAGTATAGCAAGCAGACAGCCCTCAGAATGGGAGAAAATATTTGCAGGTTATGCCTGAGACAAAGGTTTAATAACCAGAATCCACAGAGAACTCAAACGTATTAGCAAGAAAAGAACAAGTGATCCCATCTCAGGATGGGCAAAGGATCCGAAGAGAACTTCTCTAAAGAAGACAGGTGCACAGCCTTCAGACACATGAAAAAATGCTCACCATCCTTAATTATCAGAAAAATGCAAATCAAAACTACCTTGAGATATCATCTAACTCCAGTAAGAATAGCCCACATAACAAAATCCCAAAACCAGAGATGTTGGCGTGGATGTGGAGAAAAGGGAACACTTCTACATTGCTGGTGGGAATGGAAACTAACACATTCCTTTTGGAAAGATGTTTGGAGAATACTCAGAGATCTAAAAATTGACCTGCCATTTGATCCTATAATTCCTTTACTTGGTATATACCTAGAGGACCAAAAATCACATTATAACAAAGATATCTGTACCAGACTGCTTATTGCAGCCTAATTCATAATTGCTAAGTCATGGAAGAAGCCCAAGTGCCCATCGATCCACAAATGGATCAATAAATTGTGGTACATGTATACCATGAAATATTACACAGCCTTAAAGAAAGATGGTGACTTTACCTCTTTCATATTTACATTGATGGAGCTGGAACACGTTCTTCTTAGCAAAGTATCTCAAGAACGGAAGAAAAAGTATTCAATGTATACAGCCCTACTATGAAGCTAATTTATAGCTTTCATATGAAAGCTATAACCCAATTATAGCACAAGAAGACAGAAAAAGGGGTAAGGGAGGGAAAGGAGGAGTGGGTGGAGAGAGAGTAAATGGTGGGATCACACTTATGGTGCAGCTTAGAAGGGACAGGTGAAACCTACTAAATGCAGAACACAAATGTTTTCACATGATAAATGAGAAAATCCCACGAAGGTTATGTGGAACTGTTGGATGAAAATATTTCAGATTGTATATTAAGCCAGCACATTGTACCCCATGATTGCACTAATGTACACAGCTATGATTTAATAAAAAATAAAAATTAAAAAAATTAATATTTAGTGCATTCATGTTACAAAATTAAAATCCCTGTCCTTGTGATTTTACAATTTAATTACAAATTATCTTATTTTCTATTTATAAACTCATAAAATATTAACAAAGCTCTTAAGTAACCTTTCAACTTAATTAAAGTTTATTATATATTTTAAACTTTATAATTTTCTAATAAGCCAAGCTTCCCAAGTACTTAACCAACTTTTATAAATCTAATAAATCAAAATTGTAAATGTGTCATAATCATTTTCACAGATGTGGTAAAATTGTCTTAAGACTACTCAACTTAGAATGACATCAAAATCAAACTTTCAATTCTACGTTTTAAATTGGAATCAATTTAATCTGCTAGATACTTCATCAGACTATACTTTAACATGTCAAATTCCTCTAAGTTATAAGTGATTAAAATGCCAAATAAGCTCAGGTTATTTCCAAACTTAACACAAAAATATTAACACCATGGGTTATAATTTGCTTCATCGTGTTCAAAATTAAGTCTGTTTTCTTATGGTTAAACTACTCACTCGTGTGCTCATTCCTTCATGCAACCTTCAGTACCTACCATTTGCAAGGCACCCTCTGAGATGCTGGAAACAACAAAACAAAACCCAGAATAGTATCCCCAGCCTCATGACAAACAAAAAGCAAACAACTACGTCCCATGGTATGTCAGAAGGAGATGACCATGAAAAGAGACATTGCCTACTACATTATTAGGGCAACCCTTCAGGAAAAGACTCCTGAAAAGGTGACAATCCATGAAACACCAGAAGTATAGACATTAGTTACATGGCTGACTGGGTAAAGGGATCCAGGTGAAGGTCCCTGAGAAGGGAACGCAGCTGGTGTGTTAGAGGAATAGTCCAAAAGGTGAACCCAAAATCCCCAACAGGGTCAGCCAAGAGAAAAGAAGGAAAACATGAGGTAAGAGGGGGAAAGTGGTCTGGGCTGGCTGGGGTCCTCCTGGGTACCTCCTCTGAATGAGAAGGGAAACTCAGCACAGTGTGTTGAACCCTGGGGTGGCAATGACATGAGGTGGTGTGTCCTGATGTAAGTGTAGCAGGATGATTCTCGCCACTGCACTGGGGGGACTGAATGTGGACAGGTGGAGAGTGGGGGCGAGACCAGAAAGCAAGAGACTCACCAAAGGACTGTTTTTTCAAGAAAATAGCAATCAATGATAATTTTGACCAGAGTCAAAACAGTAGAGGTAACAAGAAGTTGTCCTATTACGGATATATTAGAAAGGAGACCCAAGGAATGTGCTGACAAACTCTCATCTATTAGTAAAAGTTGTTTGGCCTGAGCCACTAAGACAGTGGCAGGAGAAGCCAGTCTAAGGGAAGGATGATAGATGTGGAGCAAAGTTTGGGAACTGAGTTAAATATCACACGGAGATAGCAGGTGATAGTCACACATGTGAGCAGGTGACAGATGTGTGAGAAAGTGATGGTTAGACATGTGAGTAGGAGGTGATGCTTAGAAGTGTGAGTAGGAGGTGATGGTTAGACATGTGAGCAGGTGATGGTTAGAAGAATGAATAGGAAGTGATGGTTAGACATGTGAGCAGGTGGCAGTTAGATGTGTGAGTAGGTGATGGTTAGACATGTGAGCAGGTGATGGTTAGACGTGTGAGTAGGAGGTGGCGGTTAGACATGTGAGCAGGTGGTGGTTAGACGTGAGCCTGAACAAAACAAATAAATAGGTGAACAAATGAA
Organism: Arctocebus calabarensis; assembly: GCA_963573935.1. Classification (NCBI taxonomy): domain Eukaryota; kingdom Metazoa; phylum Chordata; class Mammalia; order Primates; family Lorisidae; genus Arctocebus; species Arctocebus calabarensis. The sequence continues at coordinate 5,606 of CAUYON010112195.1, read as the reverse complement.
AGGTCTTTACTAAGGAAACTTGTGGTTACCTATTTACCAACTCATTGGGGGTTACACATTAAGCAACAATTTTCTTGAAGTGTGAAAATTAAAGCTGCAAATAACAGAGTGATTTCTTTTTCCTCTCTACTTTAACAAGGAGAAATGTTGTTTCTTAGGGAAAGATCTCTAAGGCAATGACTCCCAAAGGAGTCCTAGAGTCTTAAGCTCCCATCCTGTGCATTCAAGGTGTTTTTCTTTATTTCTTTTGTTACTGTTGAATTTTTTCTTTAATTTCAGATTGATATGAGGGTATAAATGTTTAAGTTACACTGTTTTCATTTATAAGGTAAAGTTCTATAGTTGAGCCCTTCATCTAAGGAAAGGGTCCTCAAACTACGGCCCACGGGCTACATGTAGCCAGCCAAGGACATTTATCCAATCCGCTGGGTGGTTTTTCTGCCATTGCCTGTCCTGCTTAGCAGCCAACTAGTCCTGGGTCGCAGTGCACATGTGTGGAATGTGCACCGCACTCTCAGACTCCCCTCCTTCTCTCTGTCTCTCTCCACCCCTCCTTCTCTCTGTCTCTCCCTGCTGGGTGTTTTGCCATCCTGCTTAGCAGCCAATTCATCTCGGGCTGCAGTGCGCATGTGTGGAATGAGTGTGGCACTCTCCATCTCCCCTCCTTCTCTCTGTCTCTTGACTCCTTCTCTCAGTCAGAGGTGAGACTGAGACTCTTGATTGGAGGAGTCAGGAGCTTGCCTGTGCAGAGCCTACTGCTGCCTGAGGACCAAGGTAAGAACAAGTTTGGATTTTCTTTTTTTGAAGCTAGGAGTTCTATTTATTTATTTATTTAATTTTATTTTTGGCAGTTAGTAGAGCCTTTTTTCGTGGCTAAGGGGGCCTTTTTCTGAAGTTAGGAGGTCTTTTTTGTTTGTTTGTTTTGCAGATGGGGGAACCTTTTTTTTCTCATTTTAAATATTGTATTTGTATTTGTTCTTTTCTTTTTTTTTGTAGTTTTTGGCCAGGGCTGGGTTTGAACCCACCACCAACTTTAGTATATGGGGCCGGTGCCCTATTCCTTTGAGCCATAGGCACAGCCCCTGTTTTGTTTTTTTTACTTCAAAATAAGATATGTGCAGTGTGCATAGGAATTTGTTCATAGTTTCTTTTTTAAACTATAGTCTGGCCCTCAAACGGTATGAGGGACAGTGAACTGTGGCCCCCTGTTTAAAAAGTTTGAGGGTCCCTGATCTAAGGGGTGTGTTGATTTGCTCACATTGGCACTTTAGGGGAGAACCTAGTGGTCACCCCTCCCTTCTCCTTTTTTTCTCTTTCCCTCCTTCCCTCTCCCTCTCAGTAGAATATATTTGTGTTTTATCTTTCCTCTGGGTGCATAGTTGTTTATATATGGGTTTCATATTAGTATTGATTACATTGGATACTTGCTTTTCCATTCTTGTGATATCTTACTAAGAAGAATGTATTTCTACTCCATCCAGGTGAACACAAATGATGTGAAGTCTCCCTCTTTTTTTATGGCTGAGGAGTAAGTACTCTATGGTACACATGTGGCACAGTCAGTCTGTTAATCCATTCACAGATTGATGGGCACTTGGGTTGCTTCCACATCCTAGCAATTGTGAATTGAGCTACAATAAACATACCAGTGCAAATGTCTTTGTGGTAAAATGATGTTTTCCTTCATCATTACTAGGTATCATAGAGCAATCCCAGTAATGGAATTGTGGAATCAAAAGGAAGGTCCCAATTTTTAGTTCTTTGAGAATTCTCCATACTTCTTTCCATAGACGCTGTATTGGTTTGCAATCTCACCAGAGTGTAGAAGTCTTCCCCTCCCTCCATGACCATACCAGCATCTGCAGTTTTGGGTTTTGTGATGTGAGCTATTCTCATGGGAGTTTTGTTTTGCATTTCTGTGATTATTAGGGACAATGTTTTCCACATGTAAATCATATCAATGAATTCAAAATTTACCTTATCAGATTATTAAGCCAGTATTTTTTGTTGCTGTTCTTGTTTTTTTGTATTATTTGCTTGTTTTAACATTCAAAGGGGCACAGCTTATCTATTTGTTGTCTGATCCCACTCTGAAATATTTTATACATTCTTCCTGTGTAAGAGGGGACTACAATTTTCATTGATATTAAAATGATTTGACTGAGACAACCTTCAGAATGGGAGAAGATTTTTGGAGGTTATGCTTCCGACAAAGGTCTGATATCTAGAATCTACAGAGAACTTAAACTAATCAATGAGAAAAGAATGAATAACCCTATTTCTATTTGGGCAAGAGACTTGAACAGAAACTTCTCTGATAAAGATTGGTGCATGGCCTACAAACACATAAAAAATGCTCATTATCCTTAATCATCAGAGAAATGTAAATCAAAACTACTTTGAGATATCATCTATCTCTAGTAAGATTAGCCCACATCACAAAATCTCAAAACCAGAGATGTTGGTGAGGATGTGGAGAGAAGGGAATGCTTCTACACTGCTGGTAGGAATGCAAGCTAATAAGACCTTTTAGGAAAGAAGTTTGGAGAACACTCAAGAAACTAAAAGTAGACCTACCATTTGATTCTGAAATTCGTCTATTAGGTATATACCCAGATGATCAAAAATTATTTTACAACAAAGACATTTGCATCAGAATGTTTATTGCAGCCCAATTCATAATAGCCAAGACATGGAAACAGACCAAGTGCCCATCGACCCATGAATGATTTAACAAATTGTGGTATATGTACACCATGGAATACGATGCAACCATAAAGAGATGGAGACTTCACATCTTTTATGTTTACCTGGATGGAGCTGGAACATATTCTTCTCAGTAAAGTATTTCGAGAATGGGAAAAAAGTATCCAATGTACTCAGTACTACTATAAAATCAATATATAACCATCTACACACTCAAATGAATGGCAAAACATAACTATAGTCCAGAAAGTAGAAGGGAAGAGGATGGAGAAGGGGAGGGAGGGGGGATATGGAAGGAAGGAGGGTATTCGGGGGGACCTCACCTACTGTGCATGATGCAATGGTACATTCCAAAACTATAAGAAATGAGTATAATTGTGATGGATGTGTTACTTAGTTCAATGTAAGAATTTCACATTGTATATTGAAGCAGTATCCTGAACCTGATAAATGCATCAATGTAAAAATTATGATTTAATAAAAAACAAGTAAAATAGGTTTGATTGGATGTTCTATCTACTTTCTTGCTCTTTTTGAATTTAATTCCCTACCTCTAAAAGCAGCACAGTTAAAATTGCCAACATCAATATTCCTTTTGTTTTATTTTCTTGCATTTTGAGGGGGGAAGGCATGAGGAGAGGTTTAGTTTTATGGATAAACTCTGCACTCTCTAGGTTTCTGTTTGAAGCTGGAAAGGACAGCAAGATCAATCACATTTTATTCTTTTTCTTGATCTGAGAGAGTTAAACTGAGAATAAGTCCACTGGATTTTCAAAAATTTAGAAAAAATGTTGTTGTCTGTGAAGAATCAGTGTTTCCAAAGACCAAATTTGGTGCTATTAGGAAAACAAACTTTTCCCAGGTGCATGCACACACACACACACACACATTCTCTCTCTCTCTCTCTCTCTCTCTCTCTCTCTCTCGCTCTAAGCTCTCATATACACAGTGCTAGATGTTTTAAGCACATTTTAAGGAAGAAAAAAACTACCAGAAATTGTAAAACTTGAATTTCACTTGACTTCTGCAATTAAAAGAGGTGCTCAAATATTACTAGTATTCATTTTTATAATCAGCATATGTTGAGCATTATATTTGAATACAGTTTTTCCTTTCTTAAAATGTGTATACATACCTTTGGAACCCTCTAGATATAACATCATAGAAACATACATGTTCCCTCGGTATTTAGTTGCCCAGACACTTCTGCCATGATCAACATTTCTAAAAAGGAAATAAAGAAAGGCATTTTGGAAAGTCTTAGTAGCATTATGTAAATTTATATGTGAAAAGGTATGTGCTTTACGTAAAATAACTCCTCCCCCCCAAGTCCACTCAAGGTGGTTTTTCCGCAAGTTTGATCAATGCTTGGTTATTTGAAGAAGGAGAATAGCTGTTACAGGAAGGTCTACTGGAAGCTGTCAATGAAAGTGAGCAGGTGGAAAGTGAAAAAACTTATATGTAGACCCAGTCATCTAGAATCACAATGAACATCATGAATTTTTTAAAGAAACTCAAATTTGTTAAGAAAGCAGACATGGAATTTAATATCATTTACCTAAAAAAGCAGAAACAGGTGCAATATATGTGTGAGATAAAACAAATCTAGTAAAAAAAAAAAAAAGGCCAAATTACAAGTTTAAGCTCTGAAATAAGTACATTTTTGGCCATTTGGAAAACTATTTCTTAGAGTTCCAAATTTGGGGGTAAGATCCTAACTCTATTTTTGTAACCATACCCTGATTGTGTTGTGATTCCTTAAAAGTAATTTAAATTGGCATTTACCATTTTCTGTAATTACTCCATTAAATGGTTTATTTTCTTTCGTGATCATCTGGATGTTTTATTTTTCAAGGACCGTGCGCCCTAAGCCAATTTTGGACTTGGCTATTTTTACTACATCTTTAGTGTTCTCTAATTAGTCAGACTGCTTTCTTTTCATTTTTCTTGTTAAGTCCTAATTTTCAAAAAGCATTCTGTATGCAATTCAGTGTGTTTCCCCATTACGTAAACCTGCTTCTCCTACTGGTCGGCTTCACTAAGTTTGCTACAATTTGTCTTATAACAAGTGTAGCAGCCCAACACCTTATTCCTTCAGTGATGCAACCTCTGTCTTCAGGGGTGTGTATTTTGTTTCATTTACATTCTCATTCTTGTATTTTTAGTATAACTTTTTTGACTTACCAATAAATTATGTATTCAAAAGACAAGAAAAGAACAAAGCATTTAGTAGTTTATGGGGTTCTTGTTTAATTTCTCCATCAGGATTTTTTAATGTAGATATTATATTTGTCTGAGGAATAGTTACTATAAATCTAACTTTTTTTTCCAAACATATAATTGCACTTTCTTTTAGGAGGTACCTCTGTAGAACATTTCCATATTCGATCTCATGACATCCCAATAAAATAAACATTATTAGTGTAATCAGAAAGTTGAAGCAACACACCCTACGTGGTAGTACCAGGGCTAAACATATTTATCATTTCCTCTTTCCCCTATGTATTCTTTTTTTTAATTTTTTTATTAAGTCATATATACATAGATCGTGAATACCTTTATGCATATATGGGTTACAGTGTGTTGGTTTTTAGTACAATTTGGAGTGCTTACATCAAACCAATTAATGTAGCTTTTGCCTCATTTACTTTATTGTGTTAAGACATTTGTGTTCTGTACTTGATAGATTTGACTTTTACCCTTGCAATATGCTCCATAGGTGTGGTCCCACCTTTAAACACCCTCCCCCCCCCACCGCCTGTGTATTCTAACATTCTACATTTCTGTATGTAGACTGGTAGTCAAACTTGTTTCAATTTTTTTCAGAAAACTACAAAAATTTGTTGTCAAACTTGTTTCAATTTTTTTTCAGAAAACTAAAAAAAAAAACTACAAAAAAA
>CAUYON010112188.1:0-22786 GCA_963573935.1 Arctocebus calabarensis | reverse complement strand
TTCCGTCCGTCCGTCCTTCCGTCTTCCCGCCCGCCCTCCCTCCCTCCCCGCCCTCCCCTCCCGTCCCTCCCTTCCCTGTCTTTTCTTTCTTGTCTCCCACCATTATATCAGCCACAACCTCACATGGTTTTCCTACAGCTTAGGGCTCAGTCTCCATTTTTTACCTGGATTTTCAGCTGTGCCCTCCACAGCTCCATCCTGTACCCTAAATCCCAAACTCTCATTCGGGACCCAAAATCTCCCCAAATGGCAGAACCTACATATATATATATATATACACACACACACACATATATATATGTTTAAAGTGTTACCCCATTTAAGAACAGGATAGTATTCCCATATTAGATATTAAATTCGTATGCTTAAGAATATGAAGAATATTGTCCTATTCTTTATCCAAGACCTCAGAGGTTCTCACCTGCCCAACTGGAAAAACTCACGGGGACTGGCTCGGCGCCTGTGGCTCAAGCGGCTAAGGCACTAGCCACAAACGCCTGAGCTGGCGGGTTCGAATCCACCCCAGGTCTGCCAAACAACAATGAGGTTGGAGGTTGCTGTGAGCTGTGATGCCATGGCACTCTACCCAGGGTGACAACTTGAGGCTCTGTCTCAAAGAAAAAAGAAAAAAGAAACTCACGGGGAGACTAAATACCCTTGTTCTGCTCTAACTGCCTCCTTCTAATGAGTCATTCGGTCAGGCCAAGTCTGCCTCCTAAACAGCTCTTTCCCTCACTCCCTTCTCCTCCAAAGCACCTCTATTGCTTTAGGGCTGGTTTTCCCATTTTTGTCCTTGTCAAATGCAATTAACCCTTAGACTCCAATCCTTTGGTCTTTCTCACTCATTCTCTGCTACCCTCCTTCCCCAATCTGAGGACTCTTTGGGGAGATACGTAATCTAGATCAGATTACTGTTTTATTAGAAATTCCTCTAAGATTACCCTTGGTTACAGTTTTGCACTTATGCCAGAAAACTCTGTACCCTGGTCTCTGCACCGGTCTCTGTAGTTAGCTCTGCAGTTGCTCTGGTCTCTGGACAGGTCTCTCTGCAGTTAGCTCTGCAGTTGCCCTGGTCTCTGGATGGATCTCTCTGTACTTAGCTCTGCAGTTGCCCTGGTCTCTGGACAGGTCTCTGTAGTTAGCTCTGCAGTTGCCTTGGTCTCTGGATGGGTCTCTCTGTGGTTAGCTCTGCAGTTTCCTGGTCTCTAGACGGGTCTCTCTGCAGTTAGCTCTGCAGTTGCCCTGGTCTCTGGATGGGTCTCTCTGTAGTTAGCTCTGCAGTTGCCCTGGTCTCTGGACGGGTCTCTGTAGTGAGCTCTGCAGCTGCCCTGGTCTCTGGATGGGTCTCTCTGTAGTTAGCTCTGCAGCTGTCCTGGTCTCTGGATGGGTCTCTCTGCAGTTAGCTCTGCAGTTGCCCTGGTCTCTGGATGGGTCTCTCTGTGGTTAGCTCTGCAGTTGCCCTGGTCTCTGGACGGGTCTCTCTGCGGTTAGCTCTGCAGTTGCCCTGGTCTCTGGACGGGTCTCTCTGTAGTTAGCTGTGCAGTTGCCCTGGTCTCTGGACGGGTCTCTCTGTACTTAGCTCTGCAGTTGCCCTGGTCTCTGGACGGGTCTCTCTGTAGTTAGCTCTGCAGTTGCCCTGGTCTCTGGACGGGTCTCTCTGTAGTTAGCTCTGCAGTTGCCCTGGTCTCTGGACGGGTCTCTCTGTAGTTAGCTCTGCAGTTTCCTGGTCTCTGGACGGGTCTCTCTGTAGTTAGCTCTGCAGTTTCCTGGTCTCTGGACGGGTCTCTCTGTAGTTAGCTGTGCAGTTGCCCTGGTCTCTGGATGGGTCTCTCTGTACTTAGCTGTGCAGTTGCCCTGGTCTCTGGACAGGTCTCTCTGTAGTTAGCTCTGCAGTTGCCCTGGTCTCTGGACGGGTCTCTCTGTAGTTATCTCTGCAGTTTCCTGGTCTCTGGACAGGTCTCTCTGTAGTTAGCTCTGCAGTTGCCCTGGTCTCTGGATGGGTCTCTCTGTAGTTAGCTCTGCAGTTTCCTGGTCTCTGGACAGGTCTCTCTGTAGTTAGCTCTGCAGTTGCCCTGTTCTCTGGACAGGTCTCTCTGTAGTTAGCTCTGCAGTTGCCCTGTTCTCTGGACCAGTCTCTCTGTAGTTAGCTCTGCAGTTGCCCTGGTCTCTGGACAGGTCTCTGTAGTTAGCTTTGCAGCTGGGACCTCACTGATCTTTGTATCTTTACATATCCTGTTTTCCTGTCCCTGAAAGGCCCTTTCTTGCCTCCCTTGTTGAAATAATTTCTACGTCTCTTTCCTAACGCAAGATAAGCATTTTCTCTGGGCTGTTGCCCAAGACACTCTATCTACATAGGAGTCATGTGGGTGTTCTGAGGACATTTTGTGCATAGCTCCCGTAACTGATGCACACCTTCATACAATAGGTAACCTCATTGATTTCCTCACCTAGTGGCTGCCTTGAGAGCAGGAACTGTTTCTTATTGATCACTCCCTTCCCAGTAATCTGCATGTTCAGTTCAGTTCAAACAATCTTCACCGTGTCCCTACTATGTGCCAGATACTAAGTCCTTTCAAGACAGAAATCCCAGCAGACATGAATTTATATTCTAGCACATAAAGTTTACTAGGTGTTGAAAGACAGGGAAAGAAAGCATGAGCAAAAGACGAAAGGGAAAAAAGATGAAGATATTGAGATTAAAATGTGGGATTATAATTTCTCTGAGAGGAAACAAGAACGGGTATTCTGGTTGGGAATTGGTGATGTCCAAATCATCAGCTTAAGGACAGAGAAGTAGGTCCCCTTTAGATCTGCTCAAAAGTTTTTCTTTTTCTCCTGCAGCCAGTGGGCTTCTTGACTTAATTATAAAAATCAACTGCCTGTCGATGTTAGCATTGTTCCCATTTTATTCTATTAATAAATGTTTAATAAAACTTGCAGTAAACACAATTATATGAAGTTATATAATTGTTTGGAAATTTAAAAAAAACTGGTTGATAATGCCTTAATGCTTTAAAGTACATTAACAACCTCTCCCATCTCTCAGTTGATGTTATACCTAGGGCATACTGAATCGGGAAATGAATGCAATTTTTATTTTCCTTTTTAGAATGTGTTATTTCATACTGTTACAAATTAAAGTTAGGCACTGTTAAGAGGATCATATTTCTATCTTAAGAATTAAAGATAGGTGTTTTTTTTTAAAGAAAAGTTTTGGTAACTCCTGTAAATAATAGACATATGAGGCGAGTATTTTTTTTTTGGAAACAGAGTCTCACTTTGTCGCCCTTGTAGAGTGCGGTGACGTCACAGCTCACAGCAACCTCCAGCTCTTGGCCTTAGGCGATTCTCTTGTCTCAGCCTTCCCAGCATTTTAAAAAAGAATTTGTGTGTGTGGCTAAGCGCTTGTGTACGTGTGTGTTCAAGGGCACTTAAGGCAGGGAGAGAAACTCTGTAACTGTTAGTTTAGTACTTTAAAAGGCATTGAATTTGGTTATGGAGACGTTTCCTGAAGCTTCCCAGCAGATTGTAAACATATTACTTTAAAAGATATTATCATGTCATCCAGCAGTCTCACTGCTGGTTACATACCACAAGGAAAAAAGCATCACTTTATGGAAAGAACACTTGAACTTGAACGTTTATAGCAGCACAATTCACATGGCAAAGATGTGGAAACAACCCAACTGCCCACCTGCGCATGAATGGATTGATAAATGTAGTGTTTGCATACTGTGGAGAACTAAACAGAAATGGAGACCTGGTATCTTTTGTGACAACCTGGAGGGAACTAAAAGCCACTCTCCTAAGTGATACTTCACAAGAATGAAGAAACACTTGCCAAGGTCGAACTCATCAATTAACACTTCAGTGCACGTGTGGAAATAAATCCCAGTGGATATTAAGATGGGGGCGGAGAAAGGAGAGGGTAAATTCACACTTGGTGGGAACAGAGCTCACTAACTGGGTGGAGGACACATTACTTGGACTCATTCTGTACGAAATACAAAATATGTAGAGAACATGTGTACCTCCTAACATTCTGAAATAAAGAACGATAAATGAAAAATAAAGCAGAACAACAACAAAAAAGTTACAACATGGGGCCAGTCATTTCTGAGCTGACAAATCAAAGGGACACAACCTCCTTGGAATGTGGAGATGCCGGTGCCAGCCGATCCATGGTTGGGGGGCAGGGGTGCAGGGAGGGTGTGTGTTCCCTTCCCAGTGGACAGCATGGAGTGTGTGCAATCTGGAGGTAACACAGCTTCATTTGCGCCTTGGTGTCTCCTTCTGTGATTATTCATCTCTGTCAACAGCCCAAAACAGCCAGGGGTAGTCACTTGTCCTTATTTCCACTCATTAGTGTTGCCCAGACACTTTGTATGTTTTTCTTTTCTTTTTTTTTTTTTTGAGACAGAGCTTCAAGCTGTTGCCCTGGGTAGAGTGCTGTAACACAACCTCTAATTCCTTGGCTTAAGCGAGTCTCCTGCCTCTGCCTCCCAAGTAGCTGAGACTACAGGCACCCACCACAACGCCCGGCCATTTTCTGGTTGCAGCCGTCTTTGTTGTTTGGCGGGCCCGGGTTGGATTTGAACCCGCCAGCTCAGGTGTACGTGGCTGGTGCCTTAGCCCGTTGAGCCACAAGCGCCGAGCCTGTATGTTTTTCTTAAAACCTTCCACCTTCAAATGCTTCACATTCCAAAACCTCACAGTAATGGATAGCTACTTTTCGAAGGCAAACATATGTATGTGAGGTCTTAATCTTTATGCCCTGTTTTTGTCTCCAGTACTCCTCCCTAACAAAACCCTCACTTGTGTGATTGATTATTCCATCCTTGTCAGGACTTAGGCATTTCTCTACCCATTTTGGGTTTGACTTTTTTGTTAAGGGTGTCCTCAAGAAAGAGTCCTGTCATGAGATTTCCAGTTCTATACCAGAAGACAAGTGGCTCCCCATACATATGGTATCTCACCATGTCTCATGCAGGAACTACCTTTTTTTTTTTTTTTTTTTCTTTTTTGAGACGGAATCTTACTTTGTTAGCCTGGATAGAGTGCTGAGGTATCACAGTTCACAGTAACCCCAAATTCTTGGGCTCAAGAGATTCTCCTGCCTCAGTCTCCCAAGTAGCTGGGACTGTAGGCACCCACCACAATGCCCAGCTAGTTTTTCAATGTTTAGTAGAGATGGAGTCTGGTTCTTGTGCAGGTTGGTCTTGAACTCCTGAGCTCAGACAGTCCACCCAACTCAGCCTCCCAGAGTACAAGGATTACAGGTGTGAGCCACCAAGGTCAGCCAGGAACTCTTTTTTTTTTTTTTTAAATAAATGACTCTGCACTGTTTATAATCTAGTGGGTAATGAAAAATGTTAATTCTTTGCAGTTAAGTGTTTCTTGATGCTGTTGTTGTTTATCTCAGAGTTTTGAAATATTGCCACTGTCTTCTCTGGGAAATAGGTGGCTCCCTCAGTGAGACTGGTGAATTGAGGGTGGTGATGGTGTGAATGCCTTTCTAATTATGCCTGTGCATACCACTGAAATAGAGGAAAAGGGAAGTGGACAAAATAGTGATGAGAGGCCAGAAGTTCACCCAAACAACTTGGGAAATCTCAGTCTGAAATCCAACACCAAAGACCATCGATAAGATAAAAAGAAGTAGAAGCACTTTTGAATTATTCTTGCAAGTTTCTAAGGCCTTATAATGTTTCTGATGCTTTACTAGAATGTGATCTCTTGGAGAAAGGGTATAGTCAATGGAGGAATCACATCACGAAAGTCACAAAGAGTTAAGAAAGGCAGATAAAACTACTGAGATTTTCCTTCTTTCTTTTTTTTTTTCTTTCGAGACAGAGTCTTGCTCTGTTGCCTTGGCTGGAGTACAGAGGTGCCATCATAGCTCATTGCCACCTGAAACTAAAGGCCTCAATTGATCCTCCTGCCTTGGCCTCCTGACTAGGTGGTACTGCCAGTGCCTGCACCAACACCTGGCTAATTTTTCTATTTTTTTTTCTTTTTAGAGACAGAGTCTCACTTTATTACCCTCAGTAGAGTGCTCTGGCATCACAGCTCACAGCAACCTCCAATTCCTGTGCTTAGGCGATTCTCCTGCCTCAGCCTCCCAAGTAACTGGGACTACAGGTGCCCACCACAACACCTGGCTATTTTTTTGTTGCAATTTGTCCAGGGCCGGGTTTGAACCTGCCACCTTTGGTATATGGGGCCAGTGCCCTACCCACTGAGCCACAGGCACTGCCCTAATTTTTCTATTGTTTTACATGTGAGATCTCACTCTTGTTCAGGCTGATCTTGAACTCCTGGCCTCAGTTCTCTCCCCTTGGCCTCCCAAAGTGGTAGGACTGCAGACGTGAACCACAGTGCCTGGTCCCAAACCACACACTTTAAAGCTCATCAATGACTTCTTGCTCACTGAATTTCTCCTTCAGCCATAACCACATTAAGTTTTAAAATATAATTAAACACACCTGAATTATCTTTTTTTGTTATTGTTTGGGACTCATTGAGGGTACAAAGAATTAGGTTACTGTGATTGGATTGATTAGATAAAATCCTCCTTATACTTGTGTCCCGGCCCCTGGAGGTGAGCCATATGCCTCGACCCCCATCCCTCTCTCATCCTCCCTCTCCCCACTTGCTCATTCTCTTACCCCACCCCTTGTTTTAGCCAATCTACTGCCTTCAGATTAGAACAGTGTACCTTGGATTCTCGCTTCTCCATTCTTGTGATGCTTTACTAAGAAGAATGGGTTCCACCTCCAGCCAGGTTAATACAATATATATAAAGTCTCCATCTTTTAATGGCTGAATAGTATTCCACGGTGTAAATATACCATGGATTGTTAATCCATTCTTTGGCTGGTGGGCATTTAGGCTGTTTCCACATTTTGGCGATTGTATATTGAGCTGCAGTAAACAGCCAGGTGCAGATGTCCTTATGATAAAAGGCTTTTTTTCCTTCTGGGTAGATGCCTAGTAATGGGATTTCAGGGTCAATTGGGAGGTCTAATTGGAGTTCTTTGAGGATTCTCCATACTTCCTTCCAAAAAGGCTGTATCAGTTTGCAGTCCCACCAGCAGTGTGTATATGTTCCCTTCTCTCCACATCCAGGCCACCATCTGTAGTTTTGAGACTTTGTGATGTGGGTCATTCTTTATTTCTAACCTAGGACATTTTCTTAATAGTCAAGAAAGATTTATTCCTCAAAACTATAGCTAAAATATTGAGATATAAAACTTATATGTTAAAATATTGAGATATAAAACTTAAATGTTACCTATAAAGGGTAATAATTTTTCCTATACATGTGCATACATACAGACATATTCATATAAAGGTAGTTGAGTGATTGATTTCAGATCCACATCCTACTGAAATTGGAGTTATACTTTATAAATTCACTAGTAAAGTTAAATAGGGCATGAACATGGCTGTTTGACATGTTGACCCGGATGAAGTTTCTTTCTATATTTTACTTTGATAATACCACAGCTTGTTGTATAATCTACTTCTTGTAGATTATCTTTGTGATATGGAGTCATAGTAAGCACCCTTGTTACTTTGAACTTGACAGGACTTGGGTGTCATTATTTTTGAGATTTGAGAAAATTTCATGGATTACAAAAGCTTTCAAGAGATCTGTCTGTTAGAAAAAATAATGCTCACTTTTATAAAGGTGTGAATCCCTTATAAAGAACATTGAGGCCTTATGATTAAGTGTGTAATCTAAGGAACAGTTATTTTTTAGCATGCTACTTTCAGTAGTGAAGTGCTTCTGAAACCTGTTTCAGAATTCTCATGTTACATAAAAAACAAGGTTGCCAAAATGTGGACCAGTTATCAAAAAAGAGAAAACAAAATCAAGAAGTCTTGGGAGGCTGGGCATGGTGGCTCACACCTGTAATCCTTGCTCTCCAGGAGGCCAAGGCAGGTGGATTGTGTAAGCTCAAGTTGTGGCAGGTGCCTGTATTCCCAGCTACTCGGGAGGCTGAGGCAAGAGGATCTCTTGAGCCCAGGAGTTTGAGGTTACTGTGAGAGATGAAAAATGAACACTCTGTCCAGGGGGACAGAGTCTCCAAAAGAAAGTCTCACGGACTCTGGAGATGGAATGTTTCATAAGGAATCAAGGTGCATTCCAAACGGAAGTTTCCTTCGTGAATAAGTAGCTCCTCTCCCAAATGGCTGTGTAAGTAAGACCAGCTTCACCTCTAATTTCTCAATAGTTTCAGCAGCATCTTATGTTGGCTTGGTTAGTGTGAAAATCTATAGTGTCCGTTCAATTGGTAGCAGATACTAAAAAGGCACACTGTGCCTTGGGTTGACCAGAGTTTCCTCTGAAGGCCTCTAGAGAGTGGTCTGTAAGAACAGAATTCTGAAACATGCTCCTGGGGGAAATGTTGGGTTGGAACCCCTGGAATATCCGATGTGGCTGTTCCCTGTCACCTAAATCTGAACAGCTCTGCTGACAATAATAGTAATAGCACTAACATGTCAAAAATATTCCATTTAGTCATTCATGGGAACATGTAAATGGAACAGAGGAATGGGAAGTAATAATAGAATTTGTGCTACTTTTGAGGACAGGTCTAAGAGAAGCTGGAGTCAGCGCTGTTTTTTTGTTGTTGTTGTTTGTTTTTTTTTAGACAGAGCCTCAAGCTGTCACCCTGGATAGAGTGCTGTGGCATCACAGCTCACAGCAACCTCCAATTCCTGGGCTCAAGCGAGTCTCCTGCCTCCACCTCCCAAGTAGCTGGGATTACAGGCGCCCGCCACAACGCCCAGCCATTTTTTGGTTGCAGCTGTCATTGTTGTTTGGTGGGCCCTGGGGCTGGATTCGAACCTGCCAGCTGAGGTGTACATGGTGGCACCTTAGCCCGTTAAGCCATAGGCGCTGAGCCTGGAGTCAGCACTTTAAACCACTAGTGGGCAGCACCGGGAGGTGGATGCCTGGGGCTAGGTAAAGGCAGTGAGTATAGAGGATTGGGTCACAGAAGGATAATTATTTGTTGATTTTTCTTAGGATAATTGAGAATGTAACACCAACACAATATTAAAAACTGATCATTCAGACCACAGTACAAATTATTAAAGCTCCTTTAAATTTAGGACTTATTGGCCTGGTGTGGTGGCTCATGCCTATAATCCCAGCACTCTGGGAGGTTGAGATGGGTGGGTTCTTTGCCCTCAGGAGTTCCAGACCAGCCAGAGCCAGAGGGAGACACCATCTCTATAAAAACAGAAAAATTAGCTGGGCATTGTGGTGGGCGCCTGTACACCTACATATTTGGGAGGCTGAGGAAGCTATCCAGCTTGATTGAGCCCAAGAGTTTGAGGGTTTTGTGAGCTACGATGATGCCATGGTACTCTACTGATGACAATAGAGTGAGACTCTGTCGGGAGTAAATAAATAGAAATAAAATAAGTTGAGGCTTTCTTGGCTCACTGGGCTCTATTGTGATCATCGAATATCATTATGCCTGGGCCTTTGTGCCTGAGTGATGTAGATTGGACAGGTCCAGGACACTGTCAGCGCAGAGAAGTCTCATGAGTAGCAGTAGGTAATCATCATTCATGCCTGTTATTAAGGCTTAACATCAGGGCCAGGCACCATGGCTCACACCTGTTATCCCAGTGCTCTGGGAGATAAAGATGGGAGGACTGTTCTAGCTCAGGAGTTCAAGACCAGCCTGAGCAAATGCCTGAACCCATCTCTACTAAAAATAGAAAAACTAGCCAGGTATTGTGGCAGGCACCTATAGTCCCAGCTACTTAGGAGGCTGAGGCGGGAGGATTGCTTGAGCCCAAGAGTTTGAGGTTGCTGTGAGCTGTGATGCCACAGCACTCTACCCACGGTGACAGAGTGATACTCCGCCTCAAAAAAAAGAAAAAAAATGCCTAACATCAGGTTATTATAGTTTTAAGAAATAATTAATGTGCAAATAAGATAGTTGATATTAGGAAGCTTAAAAACCTGTCTATGGGGTCAGTAATTGGGATGGGAGTATCACAAGAGTGATAACTTTACATATAACCCAGAATGGTAAAAGGTAGTTCTTGAAAATGAGTTATAAGGAAAAGGACAAGAGAGCAGAAAATGCAACCAGGAAACTGAGCTGCTGGCTTTGGACAATACGCACAGACCCCGTTTAGGGGAATTGACTGTATGTTCAGGTTCTCAGTTGTTCCTGTCAGGAATTTAGAGGAATATAGGGCCTATTTACCATGAAAGTGATGCTTCCTTTGGTCTCTCTTGAAGTATCTTATCTCATAGTAAATATGCAACATTTGTTGAGTCAGTTTTTTTGTTGTTGTTAGAGAACTGGGCTCAGTGTTCTGTTGTTCTTCAACCAATTAACAAATGTAACTTTTATAATAAAGCTAAATTGGTGCAAACCCGAATTGCACCTAATAAAATGATTTCTTAATTCTTGTCTGAAAACCAGCAGTATTAACTCCAGCATCTTCGCAGATAAACCCCATAAACAGCTCCATCTCCAGGCGGGGATCTCTTCTTTGTAAGGCAGACATTACTCTGGAGGAGATTCACCTTGACAGTCTTTTGATTGCTTAGTAATCTCAGTGTTGACTGTTCAATCCGTAAGCCAGCAGATTGAGGGCAGAAATGGAAAAAGAAGCAAAAAACCGGATTCTCCTGATAGTGATTATCAAGTAGTGGAAGGGTTTGTAAAGTTTTCCAAAACTATTGGCTGTTGTTTTAAGTACACGTCATCATTTGGTGATGAATAGGTCTGAAATGGCAAAAAAAAAAAAAAAAAAAAAATAGGAAGGAACATTTGTAATTAGAAAAATTATTAGAGCTGTCGGTTCTTGACTAAGCTAAGCAGAAGTATGTAAAAATAAAAAGGTAAACGACAACACAGTTTTTAACCTACTTTGGAGCTCGTTTTCATGCCTTTTAGGGTCATTCTAAGTAAGGTCTTAGACAATTGTACCGCTAAAATGTTTTAAAATCTCTTGTCCCTATTAAAGTCAGGGGGTAAGTTGACATTTTCATTACTAGATCTCTCAATCAGAGCTTCTGGTATTTCTCTAACTTTGCGCAGAATTTTATCTACAAATGGAGGGTCCAGGCCTTAACAAATGGCTATTAATTAATAGGTGGTGCATCTGTCTGCCAATCAATAGGTTGGCTTTGTTCAAATGTAAGTGTGGGGGTGTTGGGGATAAAATCAGCTGCCAGCACAGACAATGTAAATGTTTCTAACAGTGATAAAATAAAACAATGAAAATTCTTTTAAATAAGTCTTCCACTTAGGGAAGTGGAAACGTCTTCACCCAGGTGGTGAATGCTTTGTCTACTTTTTATGGTTGTAGCTAATAATTTTAAATGAAAGAAAATTCTTCCTTACATGTTGCCATGACCAATTTGTTATAAAGCTGTTTGTGTGTAGAAGAATCCATTCACTGCTCATCAGCTGAACACCTCACTTTTCCAAACCCAGATCTGATAGAAAATCAATGCTTAACAGAAAGTAAGATACAACTCCAAATTTATCATTTCTTTTCTCCAGCATTTGGTACTATTTGAATTTCGTTGTGTATGTAACAAATGTGTTTCCCATATATTGATTTTCAAAATGTATATCATTGGCATGTTCTCTCAAATGATTAAGGTTCAATATCACGTTGTCTAAGATTGGCATTTGCCATTAAAGACAGTTTAAATAAATGTTATTTCTTGATACATGCATAGATAGAAAAATTTTCTTTGTGTGTGTGTGTTAAAAAAATCTTTAAAACTCTATCAGGGGGATCCGAAGCATAAATGGGGAGTTTAGATAAGATTCTTTGAGGTTGGTATGAGAGAGCATACTCACTGACCATTTTGTCAGGATTAGAGAAGAGAAAAAGAGAAATATAAGCAGTGGCTTTTAAATTTTGAAAAGTCGATTAAACTTACGACTCAAGTTTTATTTCTGAGTTTACAAGTGGTCTGGAAGTAGCAGATGCTTGCTTGTTCTCAGGTATTCAAAAGACACAAGAAGAGAAACAAAATGCATATCTCATGCTAAGAGGTGCCATTTTGGAGAATTCTCAGCACTGAGCCTTCTCTTTCTGGGGGTGGGGACATTGTTGTCACCATGCAGTTGTCTCCAAGTTGTGGGGTAGGAGGAACCAGAACTGCAATTTCATCAAATCTGACACTTTACTAAATGTCTTTACAAATAAGGATAACATGCTAGTTTTAATTTAATAGATCCACTATCCTCACTATTTTTATTTGGTTGTGCCGAGCGAATTACTGCTTAATGGTTTTACATATTTCATTTGTAGTTTGATAACAAAGCTTATTTTATTTCTTAGTGAACTACAACCCATCTGAGGTAATTGTCCTCCCGTAAAAATACTTGAAGTTAATGTATGATATTCCCCTTCTTTTGTGTCTGATTACAGTTTTGAGGTTTCCATGTAGGTGGAAAGTTATTTGTGGAATAGTCCTGCATTTGAAGAACAATCTGATGGTTGTGCAATTCGTCTTTTGTCATAGAGTCTCCTGTTAGGGTATTAAAGTGAATATTTCCTACTTAAGTTTTCTGAAGTTTACAAAGGGAGGCTTGTCTTTGTAGTGTCATGATTGTAACATGGCTATCAATTCCTCTAAATAAATAATGATGAGAACGTCGAATCTGGGCTCCATTAAAGTAAGCACGAATGAAGTTGGAACTGCAAAGATCACATCAAAGTGTCTGTGAAGAAAAACTGCTGCTAGAATCAGATCTTTCCGGCTGTTTTAGGTGCCTGTGTCATTGAAAGCTGTATATAATAAATCCAGAAAGTGCTTACTTTAATGAAGAATCTGAAGAAACGCTTAGGAAATGAAGATCTTAAGAAAAATACTTTTCTTCATTTTAGCATTAGTCAGTATAATATTTTAACCGCTCAGAGGCGAGATGTATCCAAAATTAGCTCAGTGAAACCTCATTCATCAGAGAGAATTTGCAAAAGAGTGAACGAGGCTTCAGTTCCACAGGCTTTCATTGAGATCTTCCTCCCCTAGTTGTATTACTTAGGCTCTTTTGTGTGAAATATGGTTCATATTTTATAGTTTTCCAGATCCTTCTACATTTATTGTCTTATTTAGTGCTTGTGAAATGTTTGCTTTTGATAATTGCAATTGTGATTGTTGTTGTTAAATCATAGCTGTGTGCATTAATGCCATCATGGGGCACAATGTGCTGGTTTTGTATACAATTGGAAATATTTTCTTGAAACTGGTTAACATAGCCTTCATGGCATTTTCCGAGTTATTGTGTTGAATCATTTATAGTTTACATTTAGTAAGTTTTTTTTTGAGTTCCGGAGCCTGCACCTGTCCAGGCAGTGTGATGTGTGAGCTCAGGGTCTTCCCAGGAGCCTCCAGATTAGTTGTTAGGATTCTGCTTCACTGATAAGAAAAACACCTTCGACAACCTGGGGGTCTTTCCTCAAGCACCATACAATTAGCCCCTACCTGAGAACACAGGAAAGCCTTTAGGGCTCCACTCTCTTTGTTTGTTGTAAATCACTTTCTCTGTCAAAGAAGAAAATGCAAAGGGCTGAAGGAGTTAAATAACACACACATTCTTCTGGGCACTCCGGGTCCCAGAAAGGTAAACAAGATGTCTTGTGATATAATGGGCGCAACAGAGATTTCATACACAACTGTAATAAAAAGAATGTTTTGAATAAATTGAGGAGTATATAAAATACTAGGGATTTATACAAGAGGAAGCAATTAATTTGTGCTGGAAGAAAAAGGAAAGACCATTTGAAGCCCTGCCGGATGAAGTGGGATCTGAAGGGTGGGTAGGATGTTGTCGAGGAGAGAGGCCGACTGTGACTAGGAAGGAATGAAGGGAATTTGGGGGGGGGAGCACGAGGAGGGTGGAAATTGACTGGATGATATAATCAGAATGACAGCTCCGATAAAAGAATGTAAGATGTACGAGATGAAGAAAAAACAAAAAGGCCGGAGAATACTGTATGTTTCTTAGTGGCACAGAAGAATGTCATGAACCAAGAACACAGGCATGGAAAGCAATGAAAATCTCCTTAGAGTAGAGGATTGGGTGTGATGATCATTTGCCCCTTAGGGCAGATGGCAGGAGAAAGAAGAAAAATGGCACCGAGGTCTGTGGTAGCAGGGACAGGGAGAGAGGAAGGATGGGCAGGCTTCCTGTGATGGGTGATGGTTCCCTTTTGTGAAAGAGACCGCTGGATTTGGCAGCAAGGACATCATTGACATTGGATAAACGGCACTGATGGACACTAACGGGTTGTGCTATGGAAGAATTTGTGAAAATTGGGGAAGTCGAACCATGCAGCATTGAAATAATTTTTTCTGGAAACCACCTAGATTGGTAGAAGAGATTGAATGAATCCACGGATGATACTAACGAGTCTAATACAATAATTGTGTTGACGGAAACGGCTGAAAGTTACTGAGCTCTTCCCACTGGTGAGGCATTGCCCCAAGTAGTTTCTCATTTACCCTTCATAGCGCTCTCGTGAGGTAGATTCCATTATTATTTTCTTCTTACCGATGAAGGAAAAAGATATAGGGAACTTAGAAATGGTCAGCCATAGAACAGATGTGCTTTAGGACTCAGGCATCTGAGTCTGGGGTGAGAAAATGCACTCAAGACAGGAAGAGGAAGGGACGCAGGATTCCATGAACGCTTCATAGAACCTCGCAGGCACCTCTGTTTTATAGTTGTTGGCATACAGTTCAGCCATCCTCTAAGACAGAGAGGGCACAGAGCAGAAGTCAGGCAGTTCTCTAATGTGCCTCTAATTAGGAAAGCAGGCCTCGTGAAATGAATTTCAGACTCTTTCCAAGATTGGTATATAAATGTGCTTAACAATAGAAAATTTAGTGCATCATCGAGTTAATGTTTACAAAAGTGATTGGAACACCATTTTAAGAATAGTGCTTAATAAGAAGTGAAGTTACATTAGCTATTAACATTATCTTCGACATCCATCCATCCATTCATAAAGCTGGTAAATATGAGTGCTATTTACTAGACACTGGGGAATCCACAGATGAAAGACATAGAGTCGCCATTAAGAAACAGTCGGTGGGGGCGGAGGTGGCAAGCCAAGCTGCCAACTACAGAGGGGACTGACTCACAAAAAAAAAGACATGGAGTTAATTACCAGACATCTTACATGGAATGCAATTGCTAGGCCTTCAAAACAGAAGAAATAACAGAGGCAAACACATTATTTACAATGCTTAAGTGACTGGGAAATCGAATCAGGAATTGAGTAAACTGTGAATATGATTTGTAGCAAAATACAGTAAAACCACTCTTAGTATAGAATGGTATTGATTGAACTGTTATGAAATCAATAAACACTTCATAGATTAAAGATCAATGTAGGTGAGCAGTCATTTACTAAATAGTAATGAAAATGTCTGAACAAGAGCTAAAACACTACAACTTTGAAACATTAATTAGAGAAATAAGTGGAAATTAAAACCATCACTAACAAATGTTTCACTTGATAAGTATGCTAAGATTTTTTGACATTTCCTATGGTTGTCATCGTGCAGTAAAATAGGTTAGCTCATGCACCACCAGGACAGTATAAATGGTACCATCATGAAAGAAAATACCTTGGCAGTGTGTAGGTTTATATTTGAGGGCCTGTTCTACTGAAATAATACTAAGTCTGGTAAAGGCAATGTGCATTTTCATCGCAGCACTACTTAAAGTGGGAGAAAATTGGAGCAATAGAAATACCCAGTTAGAAGTGGAGAGTGATTTGGTGTAAACAGTGGTTTACAGGAACATTTAGAAGGACGTTAGTTTATTTAGCAGCATGGCAATTGTTCACAAAATAATATTAAAGAAATAAAGCAGGATGCAAAAATTATGTATGTAAAATAGTTTAAAATAATATTCTGAGAAAGGGGATTTTTGGTTGTTATTAATGGTCACCTTTAGGTAACAGGTCTGTAAAGAACTTTGGTTTTCTTTCATTTTTCTATACTGCATAAATATTATTCAATTAGAATCTAATTTGTAAGCATGTATGCATGCAATCAGTTTCATCGCCAACTTAAATTTAATTAGCATTTTAAAATATTCAATAAATTATTTCACTTTGATTTATTTCAGTATAAAAATTAGTTTGAGAGGGCTGGCAGCATATTTTTCTTTCAGAGATAAAGAAATGGGTTCATGACTGCTCAATTAAAAATCTTAAGAATTTTTATAGCTAAAAGATATAGAAACAAATGATCAAGTGAAAACTGAAATAGAAAAAATGATTAAGTAAAAGAGTTGCTTTTATAAGTTAGTTTTATGTATATTTCTTATAATATCCCAAGAATTTGTGGGGAGAGATAGAGAAGGAAAATTTCTGGAGGAAAAAAAAATAGTCTGTATGTATTTTTTTTCTTCCAAATCACCCGGGTGCCTGGAAAACACACAAATACAAAAATCACACATGATTAATATTGGAGCAGGAGCTTTTAGTGCAGATAGGAGAGGAAAGCCTTAAAATTGGAATGCATTTATTAAGAAGGCATCATTGGAATTGATGTTATGAATTAGAATGTTTTTCTTCGCATCCAAGGCCCTTTTAATGTCTTCTTCGTTTACTTGGCTAGGTTTGCTGTGTTATCATTCAGCTCTGGACTCATTCCAGCCACATTGCTGGTTATAAACTCAATCCAATACTCTGTGTCTACCTTCTGGACTGGAAACTTAAGGAGTTTTGTCACTGATTAGTTCAATTATTTGATTAAAAATACTGTGTATGGAGAAGCATAGGCTTGGTAATTCATTAATGTGTCAGGATATAGTCTAGAATATATTTTATTAAAGCATTTCTCAAATTTAGTGAATGGTTGTGTCAAGTTATTAAGGAAAAACACATAGTATTTTTTCTGACGTCTGGGTAAAGGTAGATGATTTTTTAAAAACATACACACTTCATCAACTTTGTAACAGCTCTGAGACCAGAGCTTTTACCTTGTATGACAAAAATTTCCCTGAGTTGTCTAAAAATTGAAACAAATAATTCTCCGTAAACACTCAAAATGGTATTTTAACAGATTTCTCTCTTCCTGACTAAAATAGTGCTGTAGTTCCAAAATTATTTTAAAAGAAGACATAACTGTTGGGATTGATCATTACCAAAAAGCACCCCAATTGTTTATTTACAGCTACATAGTTTTATTTTTTTTTTCAATCAGTTTGCAGTTGAGCTAACCATGGATACAGATAGTAGACAGGGAGCTAGGTATAAAAAGTTTAGGCCAAAATGCTTCATTCATCAATGTTAGGATTTGAGGACTCTTCTAATGTGAAATTACAGTGGTTTCAGAGTCTTTAGTATCGCAAGTATAAAGTGGAGGAGGATCAGATTCTTTCTAGCCAGAGGACGAATACCTAGCCTTCTATTTGATTTTAACACAACGGCTCTGTTTATTATAACCGTTTGTTACCATAAAAGTATAAACTGAAAGGTAGCAATGATGGGTGAGTGTAATATATTACATTAAATAAACTTGTCCTGCGCGCAGTACATGGAAAGCTCTGTTTACATTACAGTAAGCTGTTTTCTGCTGCATGTACAAGTCTGCAGGGCAAATAAATTGAGAGGACTTATGACAGCTTAATTTAGTTTATCTGGTGAAACCCCAAAGACATTATGACTATAATTTTGCATATTTGACTCTGTTTAGGTTTTCAGTAGTTCAACAATGAAGTAGGTCTTTTTAAAGAAAGACGTGTTTCATCTGATCATTTAGAAAAAGAACGAAAGAAAGTTACGGGATAAAAACCTGAACAGTATGATCAACATACACTGAACTTGCAAAAAAGGTGAATATAAAGGTCTTCTATGAGCTTGAAGACTTTAAAAATGGAAGGTGTGTGCTCTAATAATTATTTTTCATATTTGCAATTAGTAAGTAAAAGTGGGTGAGGGTGAATTTTGCAGCTAGTTCCAAATTCTCTTCTAGTTGAAGTCGAAAAAATGTTACTAAGATTTAAAAAGTTTGCTAATTACAGTATTTGCTAAACCATACTTCATTTCAATCATTTCAATCAACTTTCTGTTTAAGATGAATTGACACATTCTAAGGGTGTGTGTAAAATTGTAACAGTCAGTATTGCAAAGTAAAATGGAAAAACATAGGCTTAGAATAAGGAAACCTAAATTCAAGTCCCCTCTAAGTTACGAGTTAGGTAGGTGGCTAACAAAAATGCAATAAATGCTCCAGAAGTGTGTCTTTTCTAAACCAGCCGTAAGCAATGTGAATTCAGGCTCTCACATTGTGTTATCTTTAGTTAGAATTATGTCAGAAATGTGAGTGCCCTGGGCTGGTTAATAATATAGGAACCTTTGCAAGCTACACATTTTGTGCCCATACAAGGCCGTCAGTTTTTACATTCCCTGCAGACTAACGGACCCCACTTGTCCTCAACACCCCTCGCTCTGCTTCGTGCTCTTGTTCTGAAGATCACAGTTTGTCCCTCCAGGTCCTGGTCAGAGTCTTCCCATCCTACTATGCCTGTCTCAAATTCTCCCTTTATTTTAAAGTTTTCCCCAAAGCATTTTTAGTTACCTCTTCTTTTGTTTTTAAAAATATTGTTTACTGATTATAAAAGTAACATACATACATTGTAGAAAAATACACAAACGAAAGGATGAAAATCAATACCAACCATAACTCCATGATTTAGGGATAAGTATCATTAGTATTTTAGTATATTCTCTTCCATGTTTATTTTATATAGATTCATCTTCTCCTCCAAAGAACAAACAATAATAGAACAAAACTGACTTGGGAACTGATTTGCATACTTTTATATTCCCTTTTCCACTTGATATTAGATCGGGTCCTGTTTTTCATCTTTAAATAATCTTCGAGACATGATTTTCAGATTTTCATAGTAGCACATTATAGAGACAGAACGTAATTAATGCAATAGTTCCTTCTGTATTGGCTAGCGAGGCTGTTTTAAAATATTTTGCTTTGATAAGCAAAGCAGGAAAGCATCCTTATAAATAATTCTTCAGTGCATCTCAGACCGAATTCTGCAGGACAAATTCCTAGAAAAATTCCTGGGTGCGTACTTTTTTTATAATTTGAAATATACTGCCAAATGGGCCCCTAGAGAAATTGCATCATTTAGCACTTTTGCCAGCTCCAGGCAGTAGTGCCCATTTTCACAGTGCTTCTCCCTCTAGGGCAGGACTCTTCACACTATGTTTTAATGATTTATTTACTTATCTCTCTTGGCCGCTAGATTGCAAACTCCTGCCTGGAAAGAGCCATTTCTTACTCATTTTTAATCTTAGGTTCTCGCGAAGAGCCTGCCATGAAAAATAAGTGCTGAGTTAAAACTCTGTAGATTGAATTCTGCATTTCTAGTTTGTGGCTCGTTATCTTATTTTTCTATAAATTGCTTCTTAGTTATGGATGCTATTAAAAAGATGGAATTCTACCATTTCTGCCCCATCGTTTAAATAATCCTAAGACTGACTTTGATCTGGCCCAGGATAGGAGATGTCATCACCTATACAATGTTAACCATATAGAGAATGAATATGATCATATAAGAAAATGAGTTTGTATTTATTGTGCTTGCTGTTATGAGTATTTTAGAAAAAATTTAGAAAAAAATTTGTGACTCTAGGGGTAAAAACATTTATAAAAAAAGCTTATAGACTTTCTTGGCAATGCATGGGTGACATACTAGTTCTGGGTGACTTAGGGGTGTACATGTGTATTTGGGTTTCATCTTTGGTTTGGGTCATGTACAACGATAAGATGCTGATAATTTATCTTCAGATGGCTGGGTATCTATCTCCTCTTACATTTTTTGACAATTCTGAAATAAGCCTTGTGGCATTACTACAGAACAGAACACTTGTGAATCTGATTCATGCTAATGAAGAACCAATATATAAAATCAGCACTCAAGAGGCGGTATCAGTTTTACATTAAAGCATTGTCTTTTATGGGCTTAATCAACGCTCAGTGAATTAGAGGAGCACATCGCAGTAGTTTGAATTTGAAGTGAAAAAGCCTCTCTTTTATAATTCTGCAGAATTAAATTTGTAAATTTTATCAGACAATTCCAAGAATGTTGCCAGGAGTGAGTATTTGGACATGAGGAGGTCAGTCGGAACAAGGAGGCCCTTGGGAGCCCTGAGGGAACAGCTTCTGGGGCTGAGAGGCTGGACACAAGCCTGGCTGGGCAGAGAGGGGCCACTCACTCAGCTCTCGGGCCCCAGTGTCCTCACTGGTGTCCTGGGGATAAGATTAGTACACACCTCACGGGAAGTGTCACACAGATTCAACTCAGGGAGCGCTGGAAACAGTGCTTGCAACATATAGATTTTTGACTCTGTAAGGATTTCAAAGTTCTGTAACATTTTTAAAATAAACATAACTTGGTAAAGAATAAGAAAAGGCCCAGCCAAAAAATGGGAAAAAAATTTTAAAAAAATTTACATTTAAGTATTATTAAATGCAAAATAGGTTGGTAACGCAATTTAAAACATACTACATATATTTGATGCTATTTTTCCTAAATTCCCCTGGCTTTTTGTTTGTTTGTTTGTTTTTGCGGTTTTTGGGCGGTGCCAAGTTTGAACCGGCCACCTCGGGTATATGGGGTTGGTGCCCTACTCCTTTGAGCCACAGGTGCCACCCAAAATACAATAGATTCTGAAATTAAAGAAAATATGCAATTTCAGCAGACTACTATATCTTTATTTGTTCTTATACAACATTGCTGCCTTATTATTCTACCCATGAAATATTATGTTTATCCTTTAAAAAACGTTCTTCATCCTTCCTGTACATAATATCATATTATGAAAAATGGATAAACACCATTCTCATCATATAAGCTCATACTCGGTTGTTAAGGTTCAAATAATCTATACTGGATCCTTGTTTAGCCCAGGTGAAAGAAAACAGATCCACTTGTTAAGTCTTGTGAATCTATATGTTTGAATTTTTTTTTAACTTTGATTTTGGCTTCTCACTAATGTAACAAACATCACCAACCCTATAATAGAAGCTAATTGTAATTTGTATCTTTAAGAAGTCTATATTGTTTATTATCAGACAACTAACAATTACTCTCATTACCCAACCATAGATATTTACAGTGATCTGGCCAATGACAGTTCCAGGAAAGCGAGACTGTAGTGAGAAAAAAAAAAAAACAAAAAACAGACATTCTGAAAATTAAATGATTCATTAAGCCCAGATTTTAAAGGTGGTATTCTGTTTTAAAGCTCTCTCCCTAAAAAACCACTGAGCTATTAAATGCAGAGGGAGCCAAACAAATGTATACACTTTAAAAAAAAAAGGGAAAACTCAATATATACCGATAACAAAAGATGAATACAAGTCACTTTGAGCACCACTTGTAATTGCAGAAGTCAAATGTGACTAGAGTATTGCAAATTTAATATAGTTTTTTCCTTTCTTAACACATATATAACTTTTTTGAGCGCCCTTGTATGTTCCAATACTTCCTATGCCAATTTTCACTATACCCAACAGATTTCACCAAGATGTAAGCTCAGCCTTACAAGGTAGTATCAGAGTCTATAGCTGGATGTCTGCAAACAGAGAATTAATGGAGGTGTCAAGTTCATTACCCGAAGGGAGTATAAATTGTAGCAGAATTCTAGATTAATATCTGACAGTTACATTTAAAAAGAAAGTCATTCCTATTCCACAAAGCAATGAAAGTTAGAAAGAGGAAGCATTTTCTTTATTTAGGCTGGCTTCTAATTAAATGCTGAGGGATGATAAGCCGCACTATGTGGGGAGAGAATCAGAGAAGTCCTTAAAACTTCGAACTCAATAATGCTGTCGGGAAGATAATTTCACCTCTCCATTATATTTCAGCTTTACCTCTGAGAAATAAAAAAGAGAAAAATTTTAAACCAGGCATCTTTTATTCCTGCCTTAGAGTGCTTATCAAAGTGAAATCATCGCCAGTTGAGAATAATAAATGGAAAGGGGTGAGCTGCTATTCCATGAGTTACATAGTAGCGAAAGCTAAGCTAAATGCCTATTTTGCAACACAGGTTAATTTTTTAAAAGTTGTTTTATTTAAGTATGTAAATAACATCTATGATTTTCAAACAGCATTAGCTACATCTTTGCACAGTGGTGCAAGAAATTGTTGCACAAACACATGTCATGTCTTTTTAGGAGCAAGATGTCAGCGTTTGTACTTCCACACAATGAGCATGGACATATTCCAAAATGAATGAGCACATTTAGCTATTAAAAACAGAAGGATGCTCATAGGTAGGAATTATGCATTCTACTAGACAAGACATTAATTATGCATTCAATTAGATACCTTAGATCTTGCAAAGTTTCTAAAAGTGTTATATGCTCAAGAGCAGATGTGCCTGCGTCAGGTGAGAAGCAGGCCCAAGGTGAGTCTAGCTATATAAGGGATTTTTGGAGTTTGAGGGGAGATGCTGTGAAGGGAAAAGGAGAAGGAAGTGCAAGTAGGGAGGGAGGCCTTTAAAACAGGTCGTGCCCCTGTGAAGGGAGAGGGGAAGGAAGGGTTAGGGTGAGAGAGTCTCAGACGTCTGAGAAGTTAGGGGAAAGTCATAGCCAGGTTGAAGGTGAAGTGCATGGTGGGAAAAAAATAAACTAACAAACCATTGTATAGTACCATAGGCTCAACACTTAACATACTTCTAGTCACCACAATGTGTGGGAAAAAAATAAACTAACAAACCATTGTATAGTACCATA
>CAUYON010112184.1:0-14139 GCA_963573935.1 Arctocebus calabarensis | reverse complement strand
GCCGGTAGGAAAGCTAGGCCAACGGAAAGTTGCGGTTTGGGCTGTAACAGGGAGTGTGCAAGGGAAGGGAGGGGTCAATCCGGAAAATTATTTCTCTGTGCTGGGAGGAGGTGGGTAGATGTCCCCAGGCTGTGTTTTGACGTTTAAGCCTGGCTTGGGCGCCCCTTTTTGGGCCCCCACATATACATCTATATAGCAATTATTAACATTAAAATGAGAGCACAGAAGCCTAGGTGTTTTTGACTAATAAACTATAGGTAGTGGGTGCTGTGAACCCCACTGCTAGCCCACTCTCAGGAGAGAGGCATTCATTCCCACAGTGCTGGGAGGTCTGCCTGCTGACGGCTCATATCTTGGTCCCTCCCTAGGAATTCCACACAATTGAAGGAGCTTTCTTGCTCCTGAGACCATAATCCCCCTCCAAAGGGAGCCTAGATTCATGTCTGGCCAATCCTAGCTTCCCCCTCAATCCCCTACTCCCACCCCCACCAACCCCTCCATTTCCACTCCCACATCTCAGTCTGGAATGTTCTAAACGTTCTAGAAGGGCCATCCCAATCTCAGAGCTCCATTAGGTTTGGCTGAGACCACTTTTGCAACTGCATCACAGTTCAGCTTCTCTCTCAGCCCAGTCCTATATCCCTCGCCCCCTTATCAATGCTGAGCATTGGGTGCATTTTCTAGCAAATTCCTGCACGCAAATCTCCACTTGTTTCTTGGGGAGCCTGCCCTATGGCAACATCTGACTTCCAAACCACTATAGGGCATGAAGAGTAAAATATACTCCTTACAACTAAAGTAAAATAAAATAATCAAACAGAGAACAATTATGTTAAGAGCGTGAAGAATATTTTTTTAACTGAAAGCGTGAAAAGACCTGACATGTATGTTTGTGTTAAAATCTCCTCTGTTAGAAGACAAAGCCTCTCCAATGGATCAAAAAACAAAATCCAACTCTGTGCTATTTCGTCAGTGTTATTTATTTCATAGATGTCAGCTGAGGTCATCTTGACCTTTTAAAATTAAAACAAAATTGGCCCAAGCCCTTAGTTCTATTTCCTTAGGGAAGCACAGTGCCCTTCTCTGGTATTTCTGCAAATTCCTGGTCACTTACATTTCACTGTCACTTCTGGTCACCCCTAGACACTTGATCTCACTCCTGACTCCTCCCTGACACAAGCCCGTTCCTTGATTCTTTCACAAACTCCTCACACAAAGCAAACAAGTAGAGTTCATTATGTTGGGTTGAAGTAGAGGAGATTGTTTTAAATTGTAGCAAAGCAAACACCTTAAAATTGGACTTGACGTTCATTTTCTTAAAGTTCTTTGTAAACTAAAAGCAGCTCATTGCGATAATTTTCTGAATAAAGACAATTTTCTCTCTAAACAGAACTCTGAGACAAGCTAATAAAATATTTTTCATCCTTTTTTTTACTAGAAAAATCCGAAAGCTACTAAAAAGTATAGGGAGAGAGTTACTTAAATTATAGCAGCTCAATGGTGGGAAACTGGAAAGCCGCTTTGCAGTTTCATTTTCAAAGAATATTTAATGGCTTGCTAGAATGGTCTTGGTTTATACATGAAACTAACAAAATTGTAATTCTATATACATAATTGTGTATATCTTGTGATCCAAAATACATCGTATGTAATTTCATGTATATTAACTTAAAATTTGAAAGAAAATGCACGAAATTATTATCTGTAGTTTCTAGATAGTGAGATCAATGATGGCATCTATTTTTTATACTTTTCTGAGCTTTTAATTTTAAAACATGAACATATACTTCTTTCACAATAAGGACAAATAAGCAATGCTTTTTTTGTTTGTTTGTTTTTCTTTTGCTTTTTTTTTTTTTTTTTTTTGTAGAGACAGAGTCTCACTTTATCACCCTAGGTAGAGTGCTGTGGTGTCACACAACTCACAGCAACCTCCAACTCCTGGGCTTAGGCGATTCTCTTGCCTCAGGCTCCCCAGTAGCTGGGACTACAGGCGCCCACCACAACACCCAGCTATTTTTTTTGTTGCAGTTCAGCAGAGCCGGGTTTGAACCCACAACCCCGGTACATAGGGCCTGGCGCCCTACTCACTGAACCACAGTCGCCACCTAGCAATGTTGTTTTGAAATACTGGGATTTTACTGTGGGGATTAGAAATACCTAATAGTCGGCTCAGGGCCTGTGGCTCAACAGGCTAAGGCACGAGCCATGTACACCTGAGCTGGCGGGTTCGAATCCAGCCTGGGCCTGCCAAACACCACTCAAGTCATTTGGTAATGTTTAGATAAATAAAAATCTATTTAGAACTGCTCCTGAATTTTAGATTTTCCAATAGAAATTTACCTCATTGTCTTCTCAAAACAAAAGTCCAAAATTCGATCATTGGTTTGCTGTATTCTTGCCATCGCATTGAACATTACTAAATGTTAGATGTGACCCTGGTTCCTAAATGACTTCACAAGGAAACTATACTCTCGGGCATTCATCTTCCATTCATTAATTCAATAAACATTGACCTTGGCTGTTTATTAGGCACTGGGTTACGTAGTGGGGGTACAGCAGGGCGCATGGAGCTTCACAACAGCTGTTATTCTCAGCAGAGCCTTACAGCCCTACTTTCTGCCAGACCCTATCAATAATGTGTTCTGTATTTTCCTTCAGAAGATCACTAAAAATCATAAAAAGGTACTGGGAAAACCAGTGTTATTAATATGTTTGATATAGAGCATTTCTGTAATGCATCTGATTTTTTTTGACACTTTCACTTCAAACAATTTGCAGTAAGGAAACATCCTCCCCCAAACAAATTTATATTCTAATATTTCTTATTTAAAAGTATACTTATTTATATTATGTGAATTTACAAAATTCGTTTTTTGGCTTGTATTCAATTAGCAAGTCCCTTAAAGTTTTCATAAAAGGGGAAAAGAAGGTTGGGCACAGTGGCTCATGCTGTAATCCTTGCACTCTGGGAGGCCAATGTGGATGGCTAGCCTGAGCTCAGGAGTTCAAGAGCAGCCTGAGCAAGAGTGAGATTGTCTCTACTAAAAATAGAAAAACTAGCCCTAAGCTGTGACAGGCATCTGTAGTCCCAGCTATTCCAGAAGCTGAGGCAAGAGGATCACTTGAGCCCAAGAGTTTGAGGTTGCTGTGAGCTATGAAGCCATGGCACTCTACCCAGGGTGACAGAGTGAGACTCTGTCTCTCAAAACAATACAAGGAAATTAAAAGGGAAAAGGTGACTGCCCCAGCAAAATTTCCTAGATCTATAAAATTGTGCAAGATACCTGGAAAAGTTATCAACCAAAATATCAAAATATCAACAAAAAGGATTTTCATAGCAACAAAGAGAGCAATCTAGGATAATATACAGCTATAGATGAAAGCAGCCTTTAAGTGATTCATGAGCCACTTTTTATAGTTAGAGACTTGAGTTTAGCCCTTCTGTCAGGAGCAGTCACCCAGGAAAGAGTCTCAGGAATAATAAGCCCAGGAGACATTAGCTTATACAGGAAGGGAGAAACAGGAAGCTGATAGACGTTGAGCCCTCGGCAAGGGCCTCTGAGTAAGGAGCAACCCCAGCGGCCAGCTGTTTTATTCCCTTTCCTTTGATAATGCCTGACCCTCACATTAGACAATGTTCGGCCTTGGTATCTGTGGTTAACTGACTGCTATATCCTCCCCACTTCCTAAAGCATTTGCATTACACGTAAGGAGAACTTCCTGATATAAATTAATTGCACATTCAGGTAGGAAACGTGCCAAGTTTATTTTAGGTATTGCCCTAAAATGACTGACTCTTCATCTGTAGTCCTGCCATTTCCATACATTCCTATTGCATTTATTGACTTGTATTGTAAGGAACACCTATCTACCTTATTGGTCTAGGAACCTCTGTCCTCCCCTCCTTTTTTTTTTTTTTTTTTTTTGACAGATCCTCAAGCTGTCACCCTGGATAGAGTGCTGTGGCATCACAGCTCATAGCAACCTCCAACTCTCGGGCTCAAATGATTCTCCTGCCTCTACCTCCCAAGTAGCTGGGACTATAGGCGCTTGCCACCACGCTTGGCTATTTTTTGGTTGCAGCCATCATTGTTGTTTGGCGGGCCCAGGCTGGATTCGAACCTGCCAGCTCAGGTGTATGTTAGCCCGTTGAGCCACAGGCGCCGAGCCTGAATCTTCCATTTCTATCTGTTATTTGGGGCTTAAGAAACCACAGACCTGCAGACTCAGTCACTGCTAGGTATTGATATTAAGAACCAGTAATACACATGTATTATTTCTAACCAGAACATGAATCACAGTTGTGACAGCAGTTACAGCCTGCTTTGTAACAGATCCGTGATACCCTGATCCCTTCTACCCTCCCTTCCCTTAATGTCTGTGCCTTCACCCTGCTGGCCAAGTGGCCAAGACTTGGTCATGATTCAGCCTTCAGATGCTCTTGTTTCGTGCCTCCTAGGAAACTCAGAAATTTTATAGAAAAGAAACCAAGCTTCTTTATAATAAATCCCCCTTTATTAAATATAAAAGCTCAGAGAATTAATCTAATATGTGAGTATGTTATCTTGGGCCCTAACTGCCAGGGAAAAGTCTCAAGACTTTTCTTTCAACCACACCTGTGCAAATGATGCCGCAGTCTCATTGTCCAGAAACTTGTTCATTTTGCTTCACAAGGACAATCAATATACTATCTGTTTTGTCCTTTTGTCATTTCCTATAATAAATTTTTCTTTGTTCCTTCCCATATAGCATTGAACCAGTCAAAGTTAAGGACAAATTAAGACAAAAATTTAGATATGTTTGAAACATTAGCTTGAATTTCTTTAAAACTACCTTATTTTTGGCCTTAGCTATCTATTTTTTATGAGTGTGAACAAAGTATGGTGTGCGTTTGTGTGTTCATGCAAAAAGGGATGAACAAAACTTGTTAATATGAAACACTACCAAGTGTACTATGCAATAAATATTGATTTTTTTGTTTTAAAAATCAACAAAGCTTCTGTCTTTATATAGAATTAAAAAACTGTTACAACATTTTTATTCTGTTACCAGTATGTCATTTTTCCAGAGACAGTGAACACAAAAATACCAGGCACTTTCAGCCTGGACTATTTACAATTCATCTGCATCCTAAGAGGCCTTTTCAAAACAATGGTGACATTGTCCTTTTAGCAATAATACACTATAGCACTCTCCAATTGTTTTTACAGAGTCAAAAAGATTTATCCAA
The DNA here is from genome assembly GCA_963573935.1 of Arctocebus calabarensis. Taxonomy (NCBI): domain Eukaryota; kingdom Metazoa; phylum Chordata; class Mammalia; order Primates; family Lorisidae; genus Arctocebus; species Arctocebus calabarensis. The sequence goes on along the minus strand of CAUYON010112184.1, from coordinate 8,906 downwards.
TAGTCATAGCCGCAGGCAAAGTAAGGGAGCTACACCAATGTAAACACATCCTTTATGCTTCTCAGGGTGAAATGCAAAAATAGTATAAGCATAATACCGTGGTATTATAGGCTATTTTACCATGCTTCAGATGTAGGGGGCATTTTCAGAAAATTAGAATCAAATAAAATAAGGTCCTTTCAAAATCTATGCTGCTAAAGCATGTGTTTATTTAGTCTCCTTCTAAACAGCCCATTTATAATTTGCCTATCAAGACTTTTAGGAATACCAAGATTCCTCATTCCCCAAGTAGATGAAGTGGACCCTTTGAAACCCTTTGCAACTTGATAGCAGTTCACAAACCACATTGCTTCACACTGGCTTCTTCTTTCATCAAGAGGATGGAAGTGGGATTTGACCTTTTTGTCCTTCAATTACACATTTATGATTAGGCCAATAAGAGAAAAGGGATGTCCTGGGGGTGGCAGGGGTGGGGTGTGGGGAAGATAATCATACCCAGTTCACTTCTATCTATAGTCATAGCCCCTGAATCAACCAAATCTGACTTGGTTGACTGCCAAGAAATCACCTCTCCGATCTTTATCAGGACACAGATTCAACTGAATTCAATTGTTGAAATAATTATCATTCAGTAGCCCAATCATACTTAGGCCTTAGTTTTCTATACTTATTCCCAACAGAGAAGAAACCACAGGTAAAGTTTGGGCATCTCATTTTTGTTGTTGTTGTTGCCGTTTTGGGCCGGAGCCGGGTTTGAACCCACCACCTCCAGTATATGAGGCTGCTGTCCTACTCCTTGAGCCATGGGCGCCACCAGAGCATCTCTTTCTTTACCTACTGAACCCTAACCTGTTGTTACACATACTCTGCTTCTATTTACCCAAAGAATTTGATTGGCACAAATTGACCCAATAAAAAGGTACAGGGTAAAGTTAGACTCAAGTAGATGGTGTGGCCAAAACACAGGGATCCCTGTGTTCCATTTTGTAGTGCTTTTTCCTAGTTACTTTATAATTTCGTTCAGATTGCCACAGTAATATATACTTCAAAAATTTCAAAATGTATAGGTAATTATATAGCAAAAAAATAAAGCCACCACCGGGAGACAAACACCTGCTTTATCCATTAGAATGATTTTTCCTGCCTCAACAGTTTACCACCAGCGAGGATGGCCAATAAATTTTCACAAAGCCATGCTATAATTTTTTTTTAGTCTCAGCCCTGGAATTTAGTAGTATTTATTACAATATATTGTACCTACTAATTTACTAGATAATATACCTATGTCTCTAGCTCCTTAAGGAAATATCTAGCAAATAATAGTTACCGAATAAATATTTCTTACATTGAAATAAATTAAATCAGTCTAATCACCCAACAGTGGACTTCTAGGCAGAATTAGAAGCCCAAAATTAAAAGTTTACTTTAGGTTCATAGTGGTAGACAAGAGCAAGTCAAGGTTTATCCACTCAGCAGTTTATATTTCTTTCAACGTAAAATGTCTAGCATCTTAATTTAACTTTACGGGTTCAAGACCAGCCTGAGCAAGACTGAGACCCCCATCTCTTAAAAAAGCCGGGGACTGTGATAGGCGCCTATAGTCCCAGCTACTTGGGAGGGTGAGACAAGAGGATCACTTGAGCTCAAGAGTTAGCGGTTCCTATGAGTTACGTGACACCATGGCACTCTACCAAGGGCGACAAAGTAAGACCCTGTCTCAAAAAAAAAAAAAATTCGATTCTGCTATTTTCCACTCCTGATCTTAAGAAATCGTTCTTCATTTCTCCATTGGTAGAATGTGGATAATGTCCACTTCCCTTACTTCTTGTCAGGATTAAGTGAAACAACGGAAAAAAGCACCCGGCACAGTACATGAATACACTGCAAGTGTGTAAAAAAATGCTCCTAGAGTCTGCGAATCATCCTTTCTTACCATGTTTTTACTTGATGCTTTTCTTCCTGGGATTATTCACAACATGGCATGAAATAATTTTAGATATAATGAATAGTTTCGGTAATTATTATCCTCTCCATTTTATAATTGGACCAATATTCAGACTCAGCAATTAGGGTTGTGTCTGCTAAAGACAATTGTGTCAATCATGCGGTATAATTTGGGTCAAAACATTTTTTTCCCTTTTTCTTTTAATACACTTTTACAGAGACTTTGCAGAAGGCAATTGTCTTCTCTACCAAATAGCTGATTGAGTCACACATTCTTGCCTGGGTGAATCAGCAAAGACACACATTCTCGTTCTGAGATCTAAGATGATGGTACGAACATTTTAAATGGAAGTGAGCAATCACCTTTGGGTGTCTCCTGGGGGAGGGACACAGACTGACCATCCAAGTGACACTAATTACAATTCACTATTGTCCAGGACCCAGCCCAGCAACTCTCACACTTGGTACAAACTCATTCCTGTCCGTGTCCAGAGTCAACATGGTCTTGAGAAGCTGACTTGTCCTGACCAAGTTCACAAGAGATAAAGTTAATAAACCACTAGGCCAACTGGTTCATTTGTAATAAAAGAACCAGCATGTCCCTAAAGCAGATGCTAGCTTTGCCAGCCTTCCACCCCATAAAGAACTGGGTAGAAAACCAATTTGTGAGAACATTGGTAAGTCTGAAATCAGGACAAGAGGAATGAGTTGTACAACTCAAATGTTCAAAGACATTGAGCTGCTTGCATTTCGTCCATTTTAATTAATTCTTTTGTTGCTTTCCAATGCCCCAGGTAAAATGAAACCCTTTCAGGCATTATTATCGATAACAATCTGGCCTGGGTGTACCATGAGTAATTTCAGCCAGGCATTTAGTCCCTGGAGTGGTCAGACCAGTTAATAATACCTCTCAGAAATGCTTAGCTTATTGGCAAGTTTCCTTGAATTTAAATTTTAGAAAAAACATTTTTGTTTAATTAAAATGGGGGTGAAGCAGGAGAAGTATATCAATCTAAATAACACAGCCTGATTGCCGCAGTCCTTATGTAGATGCAGGCTTACACCACCTGGAGCCAGGTAGGGTGAGGCACTGCCAATCATCACCTTTAGTCACTTGCCTACACTTGTCAAGGCCAGGGCAGCAAGTGGAACAAATGTGGCCTGGGGGGAGAATCATGAGTCCTGTGAGCTGGAGGTTACTTCTCCCCGTTACTTGGTAAGGAAATCAAACACCGCCAATTGTTCAAGTTCATTTAGTTCATTCTTATTTCCATCCTTTACTTGAAGTTTCTACCTTCTAACAAAATCGTCAGTGGGAGCACATTAAAATGCCATTTGAAAATAATATGTAAACTATCTTCACTTTCCAGAGATTTCAAGTCAGCAAATTTTGTAGGGAAAGCTACTCAGATACAACTGAAACTCTGTCCCCAAAGAGAACAGGAAGAAGCCATGAATCCCAGTTTAAAACAGATTGGAAATTCACAACATGAGCCAACATCATGATCAGTTTCTCCTGACAAGCTGGGTTACCTTTAAATCCTAGTTTCACAAGACCTCAGCTAAAAAGAAATGGTTTTTCTTTGGTTTCCTACAAAGCTGAACACCAAAGTTGATGGTTACTCTTTGAATGAAGATATCTTTACTAACTTCACATCCTTAAAAATATTTAATTCAAATTGTTCTGAAGGACTACATATGAAATGTTATCACAGACCTGGCATCTAATCCAGGAATAAGGAAGACATGTTAATCCCTGTTGTTTAACATCAACCTCCATCAACCAAAGGACACACCTACCTTGAGCTAGTGAAAAATGGTTTGTCTTTTACTATTTCCCAATTTTTAGCTAATGCTGATCACAGTAGGAAGAATCTGGTACATTAACTCACATTAAATGTTATTAATGACTAAGCCAGCTTAACATGTTGACCCTGCTGGAGAATTAGTATTTTTACTAGGGACTATGCTTAACATAGAACAATAAGATGCAGTTAGTAAAACTGCAGGCATCTGGGGCATAGAGAGGAGAAAACAATCAGCTCATAACACATCAGCAATATGCCTGGTGTGACAAAGAACAAACTCTGGATTGTCTTGGATATGAATCTTTTTGGATCTTTCTTGCTATGTGACTTTGGGCAAATAAGTTCAGTTTTGGTTTTTTGTGTGTTTGTTTGGTTGGGTGTTGTTTGTTTTTTGAGACAGAGTCTCAAGCTGTTGCCTCAGGTAGAGTCCTGTAACATCATAGCTCACAGCAACCTCAAACTCTTGGGCCCAAACGATCCTGTTGCCTCAGTTTTCCTATTTTTAGTAGAGACAGTCTTGCTTTTGCTCAGGATGGTCTCAAACTTGTGAGCTCAAGCGATGCACCTGCCTCAGCCTCCGAGTGCTAGGATTACAGGCATGAGCCACTGTGGTGCCCTCCCCACCCCGTCAACATTATGATCACACATTCTCGTTCAACATCATAAGTTCCGTTTTCTTACCTATGAAATGTGAGTAATAATAGGACTTTCTTCACAGTATTGTTATGAAAATTAAATAATGTGTGGAAATGGCCTAGGAAAATGCCTGACTTACAAAAAATAACAATGAAAGCCATTGTTGTAATAATGGTTTATCCAACTACTATAAAATCACAAAAGGCTGGTTCCACAAAAAGTTTCCAAATTTCACATTCTCCTCAACCCACTTACACGTAAGGAATATTTTATAAACTTTTGAAGTACACATATCTAACAGCCTTTGATTTGTTCATTCTGTTGTCAAAATGTTCTGCAGAACTACTCAAAGGTTAATTAAACTTATCTGCCAATTTCTAGGCTTAGAGCATCTGGTTTCTATTCATCTAACTGTATGTAGAGAGAGCTAGAACTATCTGACAATGAACTCCCAGACTCTCTTATTCTTTGACAAATATAACACTCACAAGTAAGAACTTGGGGAGAGGCGCCTGTGGCTCATCGAGTAGGGCGCCGGCCCCATATACTGAAGCGGGTACCTGTAGTCCCAGCTACTTGGGAGACTGAGGCAAGAGAATCGCTTAAGCCCAGGAGTTGAAGATTGCTGTGAGCTGTGTGAAGCCACGGCATACTGAGGGTGACAAAGTGAGACTCTGTCTGTTAAAAAAAAAAAAAGAACTTGCTACTCGAAAGCTAGGTCAAGGGGAAATTGAAGAACTAATGAGATCAGAAAGGCATCAGAGACACATATTTAAAGCAGAAAGAAGAAAAAAAATAATTTTTTTTTGCTAAAAATAGTAAATAACCGAGCTGTAGCTGAATTTATTTTATATTGGTGTCGTCTCAATTTTGTAAGTAACTAAATATCTGCAGAAAGGCCAGGAGAAAGAGCAGAAAACAGTATAGGTCAAAGGTTGCGGAGGGGATGAGTGGAAGCAGCATTGCTAGGTAACTGGAGAGAATTTGTAAAATGTCTTTAAAACTCTATGAAGCAAGTGCCAGGGCAGCCTCCACATCATTGCAGATGTGGAAGTATATTTATCCCTCTATAAGTATATATCACTCTGCCTTTGTGATAAAAATCTGATCATCCAAGTCATGAGCCTGTTATAATCAAGAGGAAGCTGCAAGAAACTCATGAAAAGGAAATTCCATTTCACCAGGACATGTGATTGTAATCACCATCTGTTTAAACATCTTACAGTTTGTGGCAAACAACTAAAACCATTTTTCCCCCTACAAGTTTATCTAAGCATTTTTTATGTATCCAAATGATCCAGAAATTAGAAACCTTTTTTTTTTTGTGACAGAGCCTCAAGCTGTCGCCCAGGGTAGAGGGCTGTGGCATCACAGCTCACAGCAACCTCCAAGTCTCAGGCTCAAGCGATTCTCTTGCCTCTGCCTCCCAAGTAGCTGGGATTAAAGGTACCTGCCAAAACACACCAGCTATTTTTTTGGTTTCAGCTGTCATTGTTGTTTGGCAGGCCTGGGCTGGATTCGAACCCGCCAGCTCAGCTGTATGTAGCTGGCGCTTAAGGGCAGGAGTCTTCAAACTACAGCCCGAGGACATTTATACCGCCCGATGTGGGTTTTTGCCACCAATGCCTGTCCTGCTTAGCAGCCAACTCCTTCCGGGCGCAGTGCGCATGTGTGGATGTGTGGATGTGGCCCGCACTCTCTGACTCCCCTCATTCTCCCTGTCTCTGGACTCCTCCTCTCAGTCTCGGATGAGACTGAGACTCGTGATCAGAGGAGTCACAAGCTTGCCTGTGCAGAGCCTGCTGCTGCCTAAGAACTGAGGTAAGAACAAGTTAGGATTTATTTATTTATTTATTTTTTGAAGTTAGGAGATCTATTTTTATTTTATTTTGCAGTTAGTAGGGCCTTTTTTTGCAGGTAAGGGGGCCCTTTTTTTTGCAGATAGGGGGCGCCTTTTTTTCATTTTAAATATTGTATTCGTATTTGTTTTTTTGGTTTTTTTGCAGTTTTTGGCTGGGGCTGGGTTCCACCACTTCTGGTATATGGGGCTAGCACCCTACTCCTTTGAGGCACAGGCACTGCCCCCATTTTGTTTTTTTACTTCAAAATAAGATATGTGCAGTGTGCATAGGAATTTGTTCATAGTTTTTTAAAAAAAAACTATAGTCTGGCCCTCAAATGGTATGAGGGACAGTGAAATGGTCCCCTGTTTACAAAGTTTGAGGACCCCTGCCTTAGCCGCTTGAGCCACAGGTACTGAGCCAGAAACTTCTCTTTTCAAGTGTTAGCCTAAAATTTCATTCTAAACTGGAGGGAGTTTGGCCCTAACTATAGTGAAAAGCATTAAAAATTCATCATTCCTCTTAATCAAGTTTAATCAAGTGGTAACTTCTCTAAATTTAACAACGGTATCTATTTGTCCGCAAACCAAATGAACTTTACATCTGGTGGTACAATGTGAAGCCTGTTATTATAGAACTTCATTTAATCATTAGAATTAAATGAAGGCAAGATCCTTCAAGTTATTTCTCCTTTTAACTTATTAAAATAATATTGAGCATATATGAAATACTGCAGTATAGTCCCTGTTGTTATGACCTAAAACAATAGTTAATTTGAGGTACATGTGCATATATTGAAATAGTCATCTGATTCCTCAGTTTCCATCTCATGAACATCAAAGATTTTTTGATCTTCATCTACCATTTTATTTATTTATTTATTTATTTATTTATTTATTTATTTATTTTTTGAGACAGAGCCTCAAGCTGTCACCCTAGAGAGAGTGCTGTGGATTCACAGCTCACAGCAACCTCCAATTCCTGGGCTCAAGCGAGTCTCCTGCCTCCGCCTCCCAAGTAGCTGGGACTACAGGTGCCCGCCACAACACCCGGCCATTTTTTGGTTGCAGCTGTCATTGTTGTTTGGTGGGCCCGGGCTGGATTCGAACCCCAAGCTAGCTCAGGTATACGTGGCTGGCACCTTAGCCTTTTGAGCCACAGGTGCCATGCCTCATCTACCATTTTAAATACAGAATCAATGCTAACAAAGCTAAAAAAAAATCAGATTAACAGTAATTCTAGATAGCCTTACCTGGTGTCCGTTTTTGAAATACAGAACTGAATTAAACAAACACAAAAGAGATTTCCAGAGGGATTCCCTTTTGGAATCCCCACCAGGCATTTGGAAAGGATGGATCTTCAATCACTATGGGCTTGACATAGAGACAATCCCTGCGCTCAAGTTGTTCCAGGTCAAATGACATAAGTGGGCTGAAAGGTGTCATATCTATTAATCAAGTCTTCAACATGTCAGCTGTGCTGGGGAAATCAAACCCCCAGGGTCTTCTGAGGCTTGGGCTATATTTCTCCAAGGTCAGTGTGGTGGGGACCTGGGAAGGGAAACTCAGGATCTAGAATTTGGGCAGGCGAGAATTCTACCACTTAACCACCAATGCACTTAGGATCTAGAATTTGGGGACAACTCTTCCTTCATTGCTGCAAATCCAGGACTTTGGGATGACAGGGTATTGTCTTTTGAAGGATAGTTACATTTCTTAAGACTATGTCTACATCTCTGCTTCTAGAGTCCCTGCCTTACTTTGAATATCTAACTTAGAGTAGATTCTTTTTTTTTTTCTTTTTGAGACAGAGCCTCAAGCTGTCACTCTGGATAGAGTGCTTTGGCATCATAGCTCACGGCAACCTCCAATTCCTAGACTCAAGCGAGTCTCTTGCCTCCGCCTCCCAAGGTGCTGGGACTACAGGCGCCTGCCACAATGCCTGGCCATTTTTTGGTTGCAGCCGTCATTGTTGTTTGGAGGCCCAGGGCTGGATTTGAACCCCCCAGCTCAGGTGTATGTGGCTGGCGCCTTAGCCCATTGAGCCACAGGCGCCAAGCCTACAGTAGATTCTTATGGAAGGAATTTAGAACCAAATGACAGCAAAAGACAGGGATAGGTGTGAGGTCCACAGAGCATTTCCTTGTCTGAAGGTCTATTCATTGATTCAGTTCTTGTTGAGCTTGCATAGATGCTAACAGTAGGACCTCGCAGTGTGGGTTCTATGAGATATATTTGCTCTCCACCTCCCCACTCCCTTCAAAGATCAATGAGTTTATTTAAGCATGTAGTTCTATAAAGTACCACGGTTGACTTATTTCTTACAATAGAAGATGTGGGGCAGAAGAAAGAACCAAAAGAGGCTTGGTGCCTGTGGCTCAACGGGCTAAGGTGCCAGCCACGTACACTTGAGCTGGCGGGTTCGAATCCAGCCTGGGCCCGCCAAACAACGATGGCTGCAACCCCAAAAAAAATGGCCGGGCGTTGTGGCGGGCGCCTGTAGTCCCAGCTACTTGGGAGGCGGAGGAATTGGAGGATTGCTGTGAGCTGTGATGCCATGGCACTCTATCCAGGGTGATAGCTTGAGGCTCTGTCTCAAAAAAAAAAAAAAAAAGAGCATTGGGTGTCTTGCTTGCATAAAAGGAAACAAGAATTTCAGAACTTATGGGAGGTAATAA